>OY796880.1:61280840-61487840 GCA_963680785.1 Diplosoma virens | reverse complement strand
GAAGAAAAATCTTTTACTTCAAGCAATCTTCAAATTCTGTACCACCAAATATATATATATATATATATATATATAACTGCAGACAGTACTGTTTCGACCTTTCGGGTCTCGTCAGTGCAGTGAAGTTATGCTGGGAAAGAACAAGGCTCACCAATTTGAACCTTGTAGCTAATCTTCTACTTGTGATTTTTAAGCCACAGTAGAGTCAATGCCCAGTGATGCCAAGAGAGCTCAAATCATATTAAATGATGAGCCTTGCATAGCGCAGCAGCATCACTGTCTTCTCAGCCAAAGAGCTCAACCTGCAAAAGCAGGGAGCATATTTAACTGCAGACAGTACTGTTTCGACCTTTCGGGTCTCGTCAGTGCAGTGAAGTTATGCTGGGAAAGAACAAGGCTCACCAATTTGAACCTTGTAGCTAATCTTCTACTTGTGATTTTTAAGCCACAGTAGAGTCAATGCCCAGTGATGCCAAGAGAGCTCAAATCATATTAAATGATGAGCCTTGCATAGCGCAGCAGCATCACTGTCTTCCCAGCCAAAGAGCTCAACCTGCAAAAGCAGGGAGCATATTTAACTGCAGACAGTACTGTTTCGACCTTTCGGGTCTCGTCAGTACAGTGAAGTTATGCTGGGAAAGAACAATATATATATATATATATATATATATATATATATGTAAACACCTTCGTTTTTTGACCCCGTCTTTCAACAACTCACAAACTTTTCAACATTTTGTTATATTTTGTTCGTGTGGCGGAGCAGAAATAAAGGAAACTGAACTGAACTGACTGAATACCTTTTTTATAGAAGCTGTTCTCATACAATTTGTAGTATATCTATTTTAAAATTGCCAGGTTAAAAACTTTATTGGATTTTACATGTAATTGTTTAAGATTGCTGTTTAGAACATCATTAAAAGTTTGAATATCATTTTCGGGGTGTCCATAAATAGTACCAATAATAAGATTCCATTCGGGTATATCCATCATACACTTTCGCAACCAGTTATATTCATATGCGTAGCTGCAAACAGATTGTAGCCTACTGAATCATATTTGATGTATTTGTTACATAACGATCCTCCATAGTTAGTATGTGATCGTTGTGTATAAAAGAATAATCGGGAGTATTAATCTATAAAACTGCATAATTTTTTATCCTGGTTTTTGACATACAAATTGTTTTCGACAGCGTGGTCGAGTGGTTGCAGCGCTGGAATTATGATCGACATGGTCTCGGTTCAAAACCTAATCGCGCCATTCTGTTATGTTCTTGGGAAAGATACTTTACTGCACATTCCCATGCTTACTGGTCTTGGCAAGCAGTTCTAATTTTCAGTCAGATCTCTTTTAAATTTTAAGCGGACAGAAACATCTTGCCATCTCCAGAAGCAAGGGGGTGTGACTGCCTACCCTATGTACATTAGCGCCTCCGTCGTTTTCCTGCGAGTCACAAGGATAAATAGAGATAAAATGAAATTAAATAATACTTTTCTTTACCGAATTTTAAATATAGGTCAAACTTTTTACCATAAACTAAGCATTGCGCATCCCAAGGAGGAGATTGCTAAAAATATTTAAGAGGGATTTGAGGTTGGTAAAATATTGTAAAACATATAAAACTTATATTTCTGATTCAGGAGAGATGTTGTGGAATTCGAGTCCATTCAGCTTGTGCTAATAATCCCAATGCTCATGGTTACTATTTCAATAACTTGCATGCACTAAAACCTTGTTTTCAAAGTGTTTTCAAAATCAATTTTTTGACGTGCCTCACATAAAATTGGTTGGACAATAGCCTACTAAAATTTTTTTTTAATTTGGACCATATATGCCCTAAAGCATAAATGCAAATTATTGTTTTTGCGCTAATAATACTATTTAAAATTTTGGTACGAAAATATTTTGTTCAGTCTTTCAATAAAAAGATTTAATTTTTTGTTAATTTTATTCTATAATGGCCCATACTGTAGAATTAATATTTAATATAGTAATTTTATTTTATTGTATCGCGATAGAGTAGGGGAGAGCCTCCAACAGTGCGCCGGTGCAAACAGTGCGCCTTTGCGTTTTATTTTTTTATTGTTGCGTAAAATAACATTGTAATTGCATTATCAAAATTTGTATTAAAATATCAATTTCTCTTTGTATTTTCAGAAATGCTAAAAAAACAGAAAATTTTTTAAAAAGGTTTTTCAATTTTTATGGAAGTAAAGTTAGTTTTTGCTGATAAAAAAAAATTGTTTTTTTTCATTGCATAAAAGCACTAGGAATTAAGTCAAAATGACATCAATTTCTCCATAGCGTAAAGTAAAGCCTGGTAAAAGATAATAATCGATTATTGTAGCTTTTCTCTGAAATCAAGAGTTAAAGTCAAAATGGCAGGTGTTCCTACAGTGCGCCACTCAGTAGCACCTAACAGTGCGCCCCCTGGCGCACTGTTGGAACAAACATTTTACATATTATTCTATTGCTAAAGAAACATACACAACAGAATCTTCATATATTGGGCTTTACAAATGAGCTTTTTCTTTTACGCTTGTATTGCTATTCACAGCAAAAGAACTTTTTCTTTCAAAGAAAATTTTATTAAAACGATATGTGTGAGAGCGATTGTGACCTTAGTTCAAAAGAAGATGATCTAAACGAAAAATAGTTACCGAATATTGGTGATTTATCCTATAATCATGTTGTTCTCCAAAAAACAAAAAATCATCACTTGAAATAAGTCCCATTTTTCTTACTTTTTGTCCAAAATTCATGGTGTTCTCTAAAAAAAAAGTCTTCACCTAAAATCTCTCCCTGATTTTCTACTTTTTGTCTCAAACCAGCTCACCTTTTCTAATTTTGTCCCAAAGCAGAGCTGTTCTTTATTTCGTTCAGAAATAAAGTCATCGTACAAGAATTCGCTGGTCATGCAACGCATAACTTGCATGCCCTGACCGCACGCCACTGGCGTAGGATACCCACAAGTTAAAATGTATATTATTTTTTTAATTTCAAAAAAGTAAAAGTTGTTTATTTATTTATTTGCTAATTAAAATATTTTTATTTTTTATGTTTTTGTGTTTTATTCATAAGTTACATGTTATATGTTAACTTATTAATGGTAAACTTTGCATTTGCTTGTTTAAATTGGTTTTGAAGTTGTTTTGTCTTTCTATATAAGAATAAAAAAAATTTTTTGACATAAGAGTTCCATGTATTTTGCTGTTACAACAAAGAAAAACTTACGAACAAAAAGAACTTAAAAATTTCATTAATCAGGTAATATAAAGCTATGTTGCTTAAAAAAAACTAAGTGGCGCAGTGTTGGAACCGTAATGGCGCACTGTTGGACCTATGCTCCAACAGTGCGCCATTTTTTTACTTCATTTTAAAATCAATTTTTTTGGAAGATAAAGACTTTCAACAAAAAGCCTAATTATGCACCTTAAATATCAATTGAATGAGATTAAAATGTCATAAAAATTTTTCATTCATAGCTTTTCAGTTTCCGAAATTTTGAAAAACTCCGAAAAGTGGCGCACTGTTGGAGGCTCTCCCCTACTATATTATAACACTATTATACCAATAATATACTAATTAAAAAATTTATTACCTTTTTATTAACAAAACATTCTGTTTACTAATTTAAAATAAAACTTATTTTTTTGGTAAGTTACAATAGGCCTCTAAATTTTTTCAACGAAAGGCGACATATTCCGCCGTATTTTTAGTAGGCCACGAGTTATACCCCTGTTTAAAAAAACTACAGTAGAACGCCGATTATTTGAACTAATTAAGACCAGGGGTTTTTCGGATAACTTATTTTTTGGATAATCGAACAAAATACAATTTTGCAATAAAAAGCATTATATAGCCTACACATATGATCATTTATCGTACTTTATGAGCCGTATAGTGAGTAATATATTTCTTTGTTTTAAGTTTGTTACTCTTTTCGTAGCTGCCAAGTCTCTCATCCTTTTTGAAAGCAGAGCTGTGTTGCACGAAACTCACTCTGTTGTTCACATTATGCTATGGCGTTGTACCACCAACTTAGTAGTGTTCGGATAATCGGCGTTCTACTGTACTTAAAAATTAAGGCATTTTTTTGTTTTCCGTTGTTGTTTTTCCGGTTAATTGAAAGTATTCTTGATCCTTTTTCTTAATTTAACAAGTAAAGAACTTCCTAAAAGCAAACTGAAATTACCTAAGCCGAAAGGTTGAAGTTGGTTTATCTATTCAATATTTCTTTTTAAATCACAATTTTTTTGTGCTTTTAAAGTTTATAGAACAAGCAATTGAAAAGCTTAAGGATTGATTTTGTATCGAAACTTGAATAGGCTACCGGGTAGCATAAAATTGGATTATATGTATTTTAGAAAAAATTTTTTATTTGGTATAATTTGTTTTTTCTTTTTTACCCTCTAAATAACTAAAAAATTTTTTTTTCACCAAGCTTTTCAATTTATCAAAACCAAGGCAATACAAAAGGGTGGCAGTGGACTTAGATGACCAGTTGGTCTTTCACTGTCTACCCGTCAAACAATTTTGACTTGTAAAATAATGTTTTGCATTATGCGTTCATTGTTTTTAATTTATGTATGTTTTGTTTTATTATATGTACGTAAATTACTTGACAAAATAAATTAACTGAAGTGAATTAAACTGAACTGAACTTTACTGAAAGATTATGCCTCAAAATATAAGTTTTATGTTTACTATGTTATTCACAAAAAATGTGTTTTTAAATCAGACTAAGTTGATACCAATGCTTGGAAGCAATGTCAGAGCTATATATCTTTATTCAAAAGAGACTCAGAGACACAAAAAGCAAATATTTATGAAAATCTTATACACTGTTTCTTTCATGAATTAAATAATAAAGATTCTCTTATTAGAATAGAAATGGAATATTTCCAAACCAAGTAGTTAAATATATAAATGTTTTTTATATATTTTTAATGTAAGTTAATAGAATATGCTTAGGTTTTTTTAAATTTTGTTGCACTCAGAACCATTTTTTAACTAATATTTGAATTTTTGTTATTATAGCTTTTTGAAACATTCAACATAGAATGCTTGGAGGTTACTGATACTTGTTTTAGTCTTTTTTGCTTTAATTAACTAATTTGTTTTGCTAAAACATAGTATTTTAGGATCTTGTTCACTGTTTGCTGTTCCAACTTGATTATCTTCGAAGTTTCAACAAATCCCCAAACCTTGTTAAGTTAGTAGTGGTGAACAGTGAATGAGACTTTTATTTTGCTTAATCATGTGTATATTTTTGATATGATTGAAATGATTTCAATCACAGTATTTTTGATTAAATTTAATAAAAATTGTGATAAAAAGTATGCTAATGATGAAAGTTTTTTCTTAACATCAAAAAAAATTTTTTAATCATTTATTAGATATAATATGCATGTCTTAATAACAATATCAGTGTTTTTTAATGACAAATTAACATTAAAGCTAACTGGTAAAAAATTTGATTAGTTTCATATATACTGTATAATTTTCACTTAAAATCTTTATCTTAATTCTGGAACTCCCAACTTCTTTTTTGCTCACAAACACTTACTTCAATAAATTTTCTTTCACTAGAAAATCAAAAAAATATCAGCATTTTTTTTCAATTAAGAATTATTGTAAAAATTACATTGAAAATATCTGTATTATATGGATTGAGCTCAAATAAATTACTTTGTACTCAAATAAAAAAATATGAAAATATCAAAAGTTTGATATACGATTCAACTTATTTATTTAAAAAAGTATTATCAATATTATATATTATTGCTACAGTTACAATCACGAATACTTGAAATGAAAAAGACACACATAATATTTCACAAAATATTACAGTCAGTATAATGTAGGCAGAATTCAGCCAGGTAAATAGCCTTATCATAACTTTGGGTGATTTTCCCAATATCACAAGCTTTTTCCATAATGAAAAATTTAATGGAGCAAGAATAACCATATACCCATTTGTCAAAAAGTCAGACAAAGCATTAATATTATTGATATATGGAGAGCAGGTATATGTTTGCTGGGGTAGGAATACACGGCCATCTTACTAAACCAAGAGATAATTTCCCAACATTATAGTTCCAGGGATAAGTAAGTATTGTTTGTTTTTGTATATTCTTTTAAAAGCTATGTTTGAAACATATATGAACTGATGGTAAAACTATTGTCTGTATTTACATATAAAAATAAATTACTAAATTATTATTTTTTATTAATTTCTAATTATTTCAATTTAAAAGTTATTCACTTTATACTGGATCACAAACAAAAATATTACATTGGTATTTCCATTAGTTACAATTATTGTTTTTGTTTGCATTCATATTAAAACTGGAAAATTACCAATAGTTATAACCATTTGACCATTTTTTTATGCTGAGTTTGTTGTTTTCATTATAAGTAAATTTTCAAATAATGATAATTTATTAACTTTTCATTTCATATACAGTAGACCTTGGTTAATCTGGATTCAATTTGACAGTCAAAATTATCCAAATTAGGCAAAGTCTGGATAATCCAAAGCTTTTTAAGAATTACAATATATAGGAAATCATTTCTACTTTCAGTTTTATTCAAATTAAGCGAAATTGCACATTAACCAAAACCAGCTTAACTGAGATCTGTATTTGGAAAGCAAATTTTAAATAAATTTTTTAATAATGTTTTGATTTGTATATTTTATAAATATAGGAGGGTGCAAAAGTAGATATGCAGTAATAAAAAAAGGGAAAACACAGATTATGTACTGCATTTATTAAAAAACAAATGAATGTTGCTTAACCCTGCTGTAGTACCATGGGGTCAATATGACCCCAGGCTTATTTGATAGGCTAAATATTCCAAACGTTTGAGATTATAAGCATTTATGTATTATGCACTCCACTACACTTTTTACACAATAAACACAGCTTGATGACAAATTGAGTTTTTCTACTGGTTTCTAAGTGTATTTTCAGTGATAAGGTCATATTGACCACAAGGTATTGCTAATGTGATTTTTCATGGTACCAGAGCAAGCAATAAGAAGCACATGTACTAAAAACTCTAATCCCTCAAGTACTCAGATTTCTTGCCATCAGCATTCACACATTGTTGTAGTCGAGAACTGACACTCATGCACACCCTTAAACAGAGGTCTTTATTATCATCAATTTCCTGACAAGCCTCAATAATGAACTGAATCATATTCTCAACAGTTCGGGGCTTTCGTGCAAAAACTATCTTTTACAAAGCCCGTCTGTCAAATTACCAGCCATGGTCAAATTACCAATTAAACTTAAATGAATAAAACGAAATAGTAAAAGCACATGCATTTCTATTAAAAGGAAGTGAATAAAAGTAAAAGCATTTTAATTAAAAGGAAAAGTTAAAAGTAATGCATTTTTTAACTTAATATATGTCTCTTTTACTTTACTATAATATGTCACTGATGTTGCACTACTGTACCTACTTTTGCACCCCCCTGTATATGAAGTTAAAAGAGTTGCTTACTAGAGGCATGCTGTAAAAAGCAAAGATTATTTTTCTTAGTCAACCACAACTGTTATTTTCTTGTTTATAACTTTTAACTTTAGTAGTGATGTGATTTTAAATATATGACTGAACTGCAAAAATGTGTAAGTGATTGTGATTCACAAATTTTACATGTTTGCAAAAATTTTTAATTCTGAGCCTTCAAATGTATTTCTTTTTTTAGTAAATGCTTTCATTCCATAGACTAAATATTTTATGTTATTTAAAGACTGAAGTTAATTTTTCAACTAAAATTTACCAGTTTTGGGTAATATAGTTTTTTATTTTATTGATTTTATTTACAGAAATCTTTTGCTTTGCAGCTCTCAGTGTGATGAAAAATGAGTCATCAAGAAAAAACTGCAAGCATTTTTTTTTTTTTGGTAAAATTAAGCAGAAATCCCCTTTACAGCACCAAGTTATAAACAAGAAATCAAGAAGAAAAGAATCTTTTCAAGAAGTGATAGTAACCACAAGAGAATTCCAATTAGTTTTACAAACAAAAATTGATTACGGTGACCTCTTTAAGAAACCAAAGAAAATATGATATGCAGAATCGTGGTTTACATTTTGAAGTGTTTGAGTAATTAGGCATATGAATAATTTATTAAAAAGCTTATTTGATCAGCCTTCTAAAATTATTTCTGTGACAGATTTTTTCATTCATTTTGCTTGTCTTTGAAGAAGATTATTGGCAAGAAGCTGAGGTTATTGCATTACAGTGATGTTATTTTTTAATCATTGTATTTTTTTTTGAGGAATAATTACCGGCCCCAACAAATTTATATAATAAAAAGTTTATTGTAGTCCATTTGTAATGTTTTAAATTTTTTTACCAGTGAATTATTATTAAATAAAACAAATATTTTATTAATATTGCATTTTTTTGATTTTATTTTTTTTTAGAAATAATTTTATATATGTTTCAGTATATTTTATTTAATTATGGCTATGTCAAGTTCTAGTCAAATGCATTTAGGAATTCGTAGTGTTCCTAGAGCTGGTATGGATCTAATAAACCATATAAGGGGGTAAGTCTATTAGAACTAAGAATGTATTTGTTTTTTACTGATGTCTTAAATCTGTTTTCTTCTGTGTCTAAAACATTTTTTAAGAAAAAGGTAATTAAAGTTAAAACATTTTGTAGTAGTACAGATACAGATAGTATATGATAACTGAAAAAAGATCCATATTTTTTACTCTATAAGTATGTGAATAAAAATACATAGAAAACGCTTTTGATAAATTAAAAATTCTTTTGGGACTGATTGTTAATAAGAGATCTAACTTCTGAATTGTTGTCATAATTTAATGATAACATTTAAGTTTCCAACAAAAAGTGTATAAATTACAATTTTTGTTAAAGATTTTCTATTTTCTTCATTCTTATTGCTTTTTGCAACTTTCTAATCAAGGGATTAGTTTAACCAAAAATTGGATAAGCTGAAGTGTGTATTGTAAGATAAAGTCAAAACAATTTTTTTCCAGGTTTTCTTAATTAGGGGTTGACACAGCAGATTGCTCTCCAACTTGCCCTGTCATTTGTATCTTCCACAGCCACACCCTCTATCTTCATCTTCATGTTATACACATATGACACTGTTTGACACCATGGCCATACCTGCAAACTGCTGAAACTTCTGCCAGATAACAAAATGGTCAGAATGAGTATGGAGCTTGTTAGAAATTGAAGTTTTGTAATGATGTAAAAAATGATGTAAAGAGACATATACAAAATTTTACAAGTGAAGACCTTTTTTGGTTTTTGCTTGTCATTGTTCAAGGTTAGAAAAACTTGGTATTAAAATCACTTTCTATTAAATGTTCTTCACTTGTTTGTGTCATTTTTAAAAAAATTTATTGCAGGTCACTCAAAAACATGGAGGTAGATTGTAGTCTTCAAAAATTATTAAGGGGTAAGTGACCAAAAATCAAGGTTGAGAACTTTGTGCTATTGAACAATCACTGTTTCTTGCAAAAAGCTTTTCCACTGACCAGTGATGTAATGTGTTGGTACTTTGTTGCAGATAAATCAGTAATTAGTGTCATGTGTCTGCGTCCAACATATCAGGATTGTGTTTTGTGAATGTTAGGGATATTATGTGTAGGTTGCTTTGCAAAAATAGTGATTTGTTCTGAGCTGTTCCAGCTAGGATTCAGGTTTCCAGTTTGGATTTTTTGATGCCAAATTTATGAAATCTGGCTTTTTTTCAATGTGGTTGGCATCTAAACTTTTGTTTGGCTTTTTGGCTTTTTCTTTATGGCTTCTGGGTGCAAAGCAGCCATAAGTTTGGGAAAAAAGTGAGTGATCATAGACAGATTTTAAGTGAAGACTTTTTTTCTTAGAGACCACCATGATTTTGGGGAAAAATTTGAGAGATCATTGACAGAAACCAAGTAAAGACTTTTTTTTTTAGAGAACCCTTTTTTTCAGTGACGAAAGTTAAATTTTGTTTGGCTTAATTTTGTTTTGTCTTGGCTACTTTTTCACCTTAATTGGCTTATTTTCAAGTTCTGCATCTGGCAACTCTGTTAGGATTTCTGATTTTTCTCATTTTGAAAAAAGCCTGAATGAATAAATGAGAAAAATCAATTCCTGGTTTTGAAATTATAGAAAAAAAACTGAGAATTTTACACATAAAGTACAAAATGCAAAACCTGTCTAATCAGCAAGACAAAAATACATTATTTACTAACTTTAAGCGAGTTTTTAAAAGTTAACAATAGGAAAATAGTAGTTATTATTTCATCACAATGATCTTTATGTATTTTTATTGTTATATTTATCTTTTGGACGTGTGGGAAAATGGCAGAAGCACCATATATAAAGCAGGGGCAATAAATCTATTGGTTATTGCAGGCTGCTTTGTTACTTCCAGCTAAGTAAGCAGGCCACACAAGTTTTTAGCCATACTATAAAACCTTTTTTCTGTAATTTAAAAGCAAAAAGAATCTTAAGTTATGTTAAAGCAGGGCTGAACAACAAACAAAAATAATAAAAACCCAGTTTGTCACCTAAGCATCTGTTTTCACTGCAAGTGTTGGCAGGAGTAGCCTTTGTTTATTTTACATGCTTACGCACAGAAAAAAGTTTGAAAAAGATCTATAAATACAGAAAAAATAATCCTGCCAACAATCATACTAAAAACAAGCCACATCACACATGAAAGTGTTGAGTATTTGTGTATTATGTAGCCAGTGGCAACGCAAAGATCTATGTTCTAAATCAGTGGTCACCAAACTACAGCTCACAGGCTTGATCCGGCCTGCAAAGCTCTTTTAAAAAATATATGCACTTACTTTGAGCCACAGTTGGATAGAATTATGTCAGGAACACCCCAGTTTCAGGTTTTTTATCTTGTTCTTTTCTTTAGAGAACATTCTAGATTTTGGGAGAAAAATAGTGAAATTAGAGATCGAAGTGAAGACTTTTTTTTTTTTTTTTTAGAGATCACTACAATTTTGAGAGAAAAGTAGCGAAATTAGTGATCAAATTAAAGTGAAGACTTTTTTTCTCTCGCTTTGGCCCAAAAAGGACAAAAAAATCTCACCTGGCCCCCTGCTCAAAAAGTTTGGAGACTACTGTTCTAAATGGTTATCAGTTTTTCAATGTTGGTGTTTGATATGATAATGTTTCATATGATATTTTCATATTTCAAAAATATGGAGATGATTATTTTATTAATTTCATTTGGTGGAAGTTGATTTTTAAGTTTGGTTTTCTTGGTTGATGTTAGGTTAATGTTAGCTTCAAATATAGAGTAATTTTGATAAATTTAGGTTATTTTGTTGTGGATAGCATTTGGTTGTATAGTTTAACTGACATTGTGCCATATTCCAAAGGGTCTTGTGTAAAATGTTGTTGTAGTTTTTTCTGCATTACATACTGATTGATAGTAATCAACCATGGCTCATTTATATGTTTATTCAAAACATAGTTTATTTTTAAGAATTTAGTTATTTTTTTAAATTTTTTGAGTCATGTTTAAAGCATTTAAAGCGTTAAACTGAGAACAACTTTTAAATGATTGCTGTAGATTATTCTTTTTTTGAAAGATTAAAATTGTTTTAATAACAAGTTATATAATTTCAATTGGTATGAGTCTGTATTAAATTTTTTGTCTGATTCATCAGATTGATCAACGTTACTTTTAAAAACAATATCAGCAATGTACATACAGTATGTTGAGTTTTGTAATTTTCTTATTTTAATAAAAAAAATTTTTCAGATTGCATAATTCTTCAAATGATAACTCTCACAATCAAAGAGTTACAATTGATAAAAAATATATTGACAAAGCTTCCAAAATTATGGATAAGGTAATTATGTATATAGATGTATTTGTCTTCGTTAAAAATTTTGCTTATAAATCTTTATGATTTTTTTCACTTTCCATTTTTTTTGCAGATGTATGCAATTTATATTGTCAATTAAGAGTTTCAATAGAATAAGCTGTATAAAGCTGGAATTTACTCTTTACAAACACTAATTTTTGTTGTTGCTTTAATTGATATTTTTTTCCATAATAATTTGAAAATATTTCACTTAACTTAATTGCACATAGGCAAACTGTAAAAGATTATTGTTATATTTTGTAATTTCATACACATTTCAAAAATAAAATGAGTATGTTTAGTTGTTTGTAAAGCTAATTAACTAATATTGAATAAGTACCTGTCATTTTTATACTTGGTTAACCCTCTATCGCAGTGGTTTTCAACCAGTGTGCCATGAGAGGTTTTCAGGTGTGCCAAAAAAGATTTTGGAAAAAACTATTGAGGGACGTCAAATTTTGCAGTTTTTGTACATGAGATTTGGAGGGAAAAAAGAGCGTGAGTTTAGGTAGAAATCTTTTTTAGAGATCACCATGATTTTGGGATGAAAATTGAGAAATCATTGACAAATTTTTAGTGAAGACCTTTTTTTTTTTTTAGAGATCACTATGATTTTGACGAAAATTGAGAAATCATTGACAAGTTTTTAGTCAAGACCTTTTTATTATTAACCAATATAATGGGTGTGTTGCAAAAGTTTAAATAGCTTAATTGTGTGCCACCATATAAAAAAGGTTGAAAACCACTGCTCTGCTTTTAGGTTTTCAATGAAAAAAATTTATTTAGTGCATTTTGGCAGTTGAAATCGCATTAGAAATGCAACTAAAACAAAACTTTCAAAAAAAATTTTAAACTCCCCATTTTTTCAAATGTTACAAATTTGTAATAGTTCAATTAAGCAACTAAATTGCTTAAAATGTTGAATTTTATTGAAAAGTTTGGCACCTTCTAGGGAGTCATTTTTTAATGTCAACTACTAGAAAAAAATTAATAGATTTCTTATTATTTTTCAACTCTGATCAAACATGATACAAAATTTCTTTTCTGCAATGTAAAAAAATCAAAAGGTAACTTGGTTAAAAAATCACACTGATTAAAGTTTTTCTGGGTTTCCAATTAAATGATAAAATATGAGTTGTATCAAATCTGTTGATAAGGTCAATCAAGAAAAATAATTTTTTTAAGGCGAAAAAATGCAAAAATTTGAAATGTGACAAATTTGTTGAGTGGGCAATAGAGGGTTAGAAAACATTTTATTTGTATCTTTTTTAAAGACCCACACTGTTTTTAAATATACAAGAAAATTTTCATAATTTTGTTTCTATGTTGTAAATTTTTTTTGTTTTCATAACTATCTGTAGAGTATTGTGATTAAGTTTTTTAAACTCTGGCTGCAATGTATTAGCAATAATTAAATAAAGTTCTATTATGGTTACTAATCGACTTGTCACTCTTGCAGGTTGCAAAATTTTGTCAACATTCTAGAATGAATCTTAAAAACAGCCCTCCTTACATTCTTGATATATTGCCTGACACATATAGTCATCTTCGCTTAATTTTGTCAAGGTGAAGCACTTCAAATATTTATTTTTATATTAAAAAGATAAAAGCTAAAAAATGTTTCCATTTATGTTTATCATAAGCTGCTTTAGATTACTTAAATAAGAATTTGCCTTTCTTTGACTTCTCTGCATTATATTGTAATTTTATAACATTGCCTGATGATTATAACTTATGTACTGCCAGAAGGAGCTTTTTTTTTATCTCTGTTGAAGTTTGTATTTAAAACTTTAAAATTTATTGCATACAATCAATTTTTGGTATTGGCGCGTAAAAAGGTATATTTTTGGTGCTTTTATGTTTTGCTGTGTGAACACTTTTTGTATCGACTTCTAACAAATGTTTATATGCCTCAGCATGTAAACTTGAACTTTAGTTTTGCTTTTTAAATAGAAGTGCTTAACTTCAATAACCTTTATTTTTCTTATAACTATTTATAGCACTGATTCTTTATCATTACTCAAGTGTTAATTGTACTTGTAGATGTTGCTATAGCATTTAACGGAAGTGTTATTTTAAACTAAGCGCCGTGCAAAGCTTGGCGATCACGTTTTGGCTCATGTTCCAATTACATGTTCAGCTTTACTACGTCTCAAATAAGTCATTCATTCTTTTACCGTGTCGATTTCCGTTACTACACTCAAGCCGACTAAAGTAAATAGATTCAGTGGATTACCGAAAAGGCTGTAAAACTTAATTTTTAAATCATTTTACTGTGGTTGCAAATATTAATGTATTTTCTTACATGTTCTTGAGACTGCACCGTCCAGTTGCATGAGGGTCCTTCCCGATACGAAAAGGTCACGTGTTTAACGCTTTGCAGCTTGTATTTTTTCTTACTGAATTTGTAAATGGTTTGTTGATTTGCCCTTTTACGTTGATTTGCAGATATGAAGATAGACTTCAAGTTCTTAATGATTGCGAGTACTTTCGAATATTTCTCGATAATTTGATCAAGAAATGCAAAGAGGTAATTTAATTTGATTTGCTTATGACTTAGAACAGGGATGGTAAACAACTAATATCACAAAGCAACCAGCTTTAGCACTTCAGACAATTACTTTTTATTTACTAAAGTCGAACGAATACTTCAGTGATAATAATATTACGGATAATATGCTTATACCAGCCTGGTCTAACCACAGGCCCACGGGCCACATGCAGCCCATAGACAGAATTTTTGTAGCCCCCAAGCTTTCTCAGTATTAATTTAATAGTGTTTACTTTGCAATCGGTATTGAACTTAGAGCAAACATTATTTCTTCTGTAAAAGGCAAATTAAACAAGTGAAAAAAGTTGTTACTTTCAAAATCTTTTTTGTTTCGAGGTTCAAAGTCAAAAACTGCACGTTTTAGTTCTTTCTATTGACAGTTTCAAGCCAACTGCAGCCCGAGAGTTGAAGTAATCCGGAAAAGTGACCTAGTGGTCAAGAACTTAGACTACCCTAACCTCTAATATATAAAATTAAAAAAATTTTGTTAGGTGTATAAATAGAGCAAGCGAAGACTAAAAAAGTTTTTACCAACGCCTCTCAAAATATCTCATTAAATCCATGACCCACTTAACATTTTATTCTTGATTAAACTTTAGTCTTTCACCTGTTCAATGACACAATTCGGTATTCCTGGCTTGGTACATTTTTTGTAAACGTGTTTCGACGAAAAAAAAGTATTATGTAAAAAAAGACGAAAAAAAATGTAAAAACGCTGCGCAAGCTCGCAAATCAATTTTATTTCCTTATGACTAACTTGGATATCATCAGACGCTACTTCTAGCTAATATCTTTTTGCAAAGGCAATCACGTATTGTATTACGCGGAAATGTAATTTTAATTTCATCTTTTTTCCTTTGTTTCGTTTCTTTACTTTTAACATTAGTAAGCAAATCTTGAATTTGAATACCTTTTACTTTCAAGACATTATCTCTTCAATTTCAATATTTGAATCGAAACACCGTTTGCTTTTACCTGCAAAGCACTTAAGTTATTAGCTACGCTCGCTATGATGATCAATTTTTCAGACCATAAAACTCTTTAAAGAAGGACGAGAGCGAATATTTGACGAAACGTCACCGCATCGACGCAGCTTAACGAAGCTTTCGCTTGTATTCAGCCACATGCTGGCGGAACTGAAGGCGGAGTTTCCGGACGGAAGGTTCATAGGAGAAGATTACAGAATAACAAAAGTAGATGCGGCTCAGTTTTGGCACAGCAAATTCGGTACTAGGTTGGTGGTGTTCATTATTATACTTTTCTTTTGAATTTGGAAGTGGGTTTACGTACGCTGTTTAAATAGTTTGAAAATATTTGCCAGCAAAGATGACAAACCAACAATACTGCCTAATTCTGTAAATTGAAAATATCATCGATCTTTACTTATCAAATACCGTTTTGACGGCTACTTTCAAAAAGATTTTAAGAAAAAAACATTTGAATTATTCGCATTTTTTTGCAAGTTATACTTTGGCTTGCTTGCCTTTTAACACAATTATTGAAAACTAAGAATAGTTGCTCATTGCTTTTAAGCTTTTAATTTCTTAGATTTCTTTGCATTAATTATCGCTTGGTGCGGTGCTTGCAAATGAATAGACAAGTATTGAAATCAATTAATTAAAAAACCAAGCGTTTTCTATCATTTCATGATCATGGCCTAGGCCATGCATGAGTTAAGTTTTAGTTATTGTCATTATCGATTATTGACTATTGGGTCAACATAATGTTTAGTAAACTAATAATATTTAGTTATTGTCATTATCGATTATTGACTATTGGGTCAACATAATGTTTGTTTTGTCGTTTTGTCGTCAGCGTATCTTGTATTCAATATTAACTGTCCAACCGTTTAACTATTTCGCTGTTATACTTTTCAACCCTTTTTACATTTTTTACTTAATTTCTTTGCTAATTTCATTACATACATCATTAAAGGAACGGCGTCCTATTTAAATTGAATTAACGGCTTACTACCTGTATAAACTTTAATTTAAAGTAAAAGCCGCCATATGCAATAAAAAGTCTATAGAATAGTTGCAACAATAGTTTTTGTCCGGTTACACGATTGGTTGCGTTTCAAAACAGCATATACTGTACCTCGTTATTCAGTTTTTGTTTAATTATTATTAAATATTTGGAAGATGTTGCTTACAATCTTCATCAATGAGTTATGCTCTCTGAGCATACAAGAATGGAGAATTGAAACTTCACAAGCATATGTGCAACATTTTTGTTGTACTAGACGGAAAAGATTACGATGATTTTAAAAAGCTTCCTCGTAGAAAAACTGTTTTAAATTGAGCTATTTTAGTTATTATTTTAAAAACTTATCACTTCATTGTCAATTCCTTTAAAACATTTTTAGTTTTAAGTTTTTTCAGCATTTTATATTAAAGAAATATCTGATGTAGTGGGTTTCTCGACAAACAAATCAAATCCAAAATTATATCACTGGCTGCACATACTGTATTATTCTTGTGCTCTATGTTTGACATTCTTTTATTAACCGGTACTTTATTCTTTGGTTGTTTTGTGTGTGTTTTTTTTTTTTTTTTTTTTTTTTTTTTTTTTTTTTTTTTTTTGACATGCAAACTGTAACTGGTTGTTTCCGTGCCCTATAACTTAACATTTTAAGTACTTTTACGGGAGCTTGCATAGATATAGAATAAAAAAAATATCAATTTTCTAGATCGTCATTTTTTATGCACTTGGCGATTGAAACGAATACATAATATTGTAGAAACTTAGCATATCAGGCTTTTCTCATACGATAAGCGCATTAAGCGTGCCGCTTAATAAATACATTGTGCGTGTGCAAAACCAAAACCATCTGGCAATTGCCTGAGTGCAAAACGAATTGTCTCAAGCTTTTGTGTATTTTATACTATTGAGAAAAAGAACAACGGTTTGACTTGCACATGAATTCAAATTTTTGCTTGAACATTTGGACAAATTGTGCATTCACAGACAAAAGTAATACCTATTTTTTAATGGAATTACGAAACTCGATAAAGACGCATCTTAGCCAGGAAGAAGTCATTTCGTTTTACTTGGCTGCGTATTAGAATCAAAAATATGCTGTGATAGATAGAACCATTCTATAAATAGCATAAGAAACGATATTTTGAACTTAAACTGACACTTTAAAAAAACAACATGTAGCGTACATTTTCTGCCATTCAAAATCATATCCAGAAAATTAGTATCTTTGAGTTTTGCTTTTTGCCACATAAATTTTGCCCCAGAGAATTTGAATAAATGCCCGTTTCCACTGTTAGCGTGGAATAAAGTATTCTTTGTTTCATTTTTTTTTTGCTTTGCTCAGCGCTTAAGCGGGAAAGAAGTAAAAAAATCAATAAAGCAAACAAAGAACACTTCATTCCACGCTCGTATTGGAAACGAGCCCTAAAAGTCACACGATTATTTATCAATACCACTCGTCAGCTGTCAAATGAGAATTTAAAATATAAGTCGAAACTGAGATAGAGAAAAAAGATAAATTTTTTTTCTACTATATCTGTTTTTTTTCATAGAAGTATAAAAGCAAAAGCTTCCAAAAGTTTTCTAATTTCGCTGACCCTTACTTTATATAATAATTTATTTCAAATTAGCCCACGATTCAATTTATAGTTACAATTTGATTGCCAGCGAAATTCTACATGTTTTTTAAAAGTTAAAGATTCAAAATTGTTTGATATAAAATAAAAAATATATTATACTATTTTCATAATCTTTGATTAGTCAATTTAGAGAGATAGACGTAAGCGGTAAGAAGTATTACTTTTTACACATAACTAGACCCGTGTGCTGGTGACATATTTTAATCTGTTGCTTTTTAATTTAAAATTGATGTAATTGATAACTTAATCTTTTACCGCTTTGGCGAAATAATTTTATTTAAAAAACTTAGCAGCGTTAGGGCTCGTTTCCACTACGAGCAAGGAATGGAGCATTCTTTGTTTGTGCTATTGATTTTTTACTTTTCGCGCTTATGGGATTGTTTCCACTATGAGCGTGGTTTGTTTTATTGTTTTTTTTGCTTTGCTTGGCGCTCGCTTAGATTTTAAGCGCGGAAAGATCAATAAAAGAAAGAAAAAATGCTTCATTCTACGCTCGTAGTGGAAACAAGCCTTAAAACGGCAAAAAGCGCTAGGCGAAGCAAAATAAAAAATCAATAAAAGAGACAAAGAATACTCCATTCCACGCTTGTATTGGAAACGAGCCTTAAGGTTTAGTGTAAATAAAACAATGATGTTATCTTTCTTTGTCGTAACAAAAAATTTGAAGTAAAGCGATAAAAAAGTATCGCATGACGTTGAAATTTGGCTTTACTCTAGTTATTGGTAAATATTTTTGTCGTTCATCCATTATTAAAAAAATTTTTTTAGAAAGAATTAACTTGTAATTAAACCAGGCTAGCGCTACTGCAATATTTATTTTCACGCTTACCCTACAAGAAATAAACTTTCTTCCAAATGCTTTGCTTCACGGGTTCCGGATGGGAAGCAAATAGGCGTCTAATCGAATTCAATCGAAAACAATTTACCAAAATTTTTTTGCGGCAGAACCATTGTAACTTGGAAGATGTTTCGTCAAGAACTGACTAAAGTTCATCCGATTTCTTCAACCCTTGAATGCATTGCGCTAAAATCAACGATTGATCTAGTCTGCAACGATTACATTTCGAATTTTGAATTCGACGTTTTTACAAGGCTTTTTCAGGTGAGTAAAATTAGTCTTTTTCACCTGTTAGCCGGTTAAAACTGTCGCAAAATTTTAATGACTGATTTTAAATGCAGTTTATTGACGTCAAGTACAACATCTCAGCGACCATTTGTCGTTTGCTGGCTTTACAATTGTAGTAGGGTGAGGGTATAATAGGTCTTTATTTGTCTATTATTCTACCGGTATTCTGAGCAATATTAAAACCCTGAATTTACCTTAAGTTGTTTGTATTTCCGTAAATTGAACATTAAAAATTGCTACCGTTTGCTGGGTTTAGCTTAATTTTCCGCTTCGTGCCAGCTCTTCATTTATAGTCAGTCAGGATCACAGTGTCTTTATATAGGGTCTGTAAATGAGCCGTTTGTTGATACGTTTATCGAATGACCTGTTGATTGCTTCAAGCTGTTTTGAGTTTCTTAATTACGTGGTTCCCCGGATGTTGTCACCACATATTAACTCCTGGAGTTTTTTTTAAATATCTACAATAAAGCTTTATAAGTGTGCACGCTGAAGTTGTTTTTACCTCGAATTAAAACTTTTTACAATTTTGCGCCTACTTTCGTTTTTGGTATTTCGTCTTTTTTCTGTTTGTTAAATTAAATTTTCTGATCGGCCTTAGTGGTAAATTGGTGATAACTTTTTCAAAACATCTTCTCATGCTTTTAAAGCTAACGTTCTTTTAACGTCCATTTGTCTTTAAAGCATTATCATTTATCAACCAATTATCCTCGAGTACAAAGTAACGAGGCGCACGTGTTATACTCGAAACAACCGTCAAGCGATTGACTTGTTTTCAGACTTAACAAAATATTGCAGTCGGGTTAAATATTTTCTTTGTTTTTTAGTACTTTTATGGAGTAAAAATATGGCTAAATTTAGAGTTCCTTGTGAAGTTCCTTGGGCTACCAGAGAAATGTGGTTAAAGTGTCTGTAGCGAGGCTTAACACGACGATGAGGGTGAGAGGCGAGTCGAGATTAGGTCGATCGCGATTGCCATCAAAACGTCCCTCTGGAGGACGACGCCGTCGTGCAACTTCAAAATGCTTTTTATCCATCAGCTCTTCAAACCCTCCTGTGATCATGATTTTGCGCACTGTAGAATCTTAATCATAAGATCAAACAATTCCGACACTTTAATTGCGAACACTGTTGGGTTTAATTTCAGCCGTGGTCTACTCTGCTGAAGAACTGGAATATGCTGGCCGTCACACATCCGGGATACATGGCTTTTTTGACGTATGACGAAGTGAAAGCGCGATTGCAAAAGTACATAGATGTACCCGGGAGGTGAGAGCTTGAAAAAAATTTAAACTGTACCATTCACAGTGTAAAGTTTAAAAAGCACTTTACAGCCGCCATTATGTTAAAAGAAATTGTAGATAACAAAGTAAATATTAACTGTTATCGATAAACTTGAATATCCTGAAATTGCGTTTAAAAATAATTGCTTCTTACAAGAAAGTTACGAAAATTTATTTTAACTTTTAAAATCGTGCCGAATATACAGGAACACAGCTTTTGAAACGATATAGGTCTAATTGAAAAATTACTATGTGTCAGCTTACCATTGATTTTTTTGCTGCTTGTTTTTTCAACAAAGTATTTTTTCAGCTACATTTTCCGCTTAAGCTGTACCAGGCTTGGCCAATGGGCGATCGGTTACGTCACCGTCGATGGGCAAATCTTGCAAACCATTCCCCAAAACAAGAGCCTCTGTCAGGCCTTGATCGATGGTCTCAGTGAAGGATTGTGAGTACTTAGTTGTCTTTAAATTCACGTGACCCGACAGTTTATCGAAACTGCATAATGAGGGAATATAGCATCGCAGCTTTTTATACTTGTCCTGTGTGATGTTTATAAATATGATTTGAAATAACAAAGACATGGTTTAATAATAAAAACTTGCACGGTTAAATCAACTGTCGTAGTACCTCGAATTCAATATGACGTTTGCACTTGCTTGGGTTTTGAGCGCTTGTATTATGACGAGCTGGTAAAGCGTAAGATCTTTGCTAAACCTGGTGTACATCTAGCGTATATCGTTTGTTTGTTTTATTGAATTTCGGCGAGCATCCACGCTTAGCATAGACGCCAAAATTCACTAAAGAAACAAAGGTAACCTTAGCGTACACGCCAAGTTTAGACCAGAATAAACTATTTTATAAAAATTTTGATCTATTGCAGGTGCCCCATATGAGCTTGATTTATTTTGATAGTTTTATTAGTTTCTGTAGAAAAAATAATTGGATCGACACGAAACAAAAAAAAGCCATGTATTTTTTGATTTTACCACAAAGACCTCGACCACAAAAAAGCTAGTTTTACAATACAGCTGCTAACCCTAATCCTACTTAACTCTAACCCTAACTCTTTTTTGTCACTAGCCTTTTTTATGACCGGCTCTTATGAAGATCCACGATATTGTTTATCGCCTGATCATTTCGGTGCGTTTTAATATATCGCAAAAGACTGTCAGTTTGCCGGAAAAATAATAGACCCGACAAAGAGAAACTTGAAATTAGATGTTTCGTTTTCTCGAAGTTCTGCAGTTGAGGGACAAGCGATATTATTAACCATGTGCAACGACCAGATGTTTCTAGTGCTCATGTCATCCGAGTAGTAGATGTTCATTCATTGTTGTTCTACGAAGGGAATCCTTAAATTTTTGTTTTAAGTTCAAAACTCTCCTTGTTATAGGAAATAACTTTTGGATAATGAATAATTTTGAACATCTTGTGGTAATGCAATTTTTTTAAATCTTTTTTCCGTAGAAAAAGATTTTAAAAAATTGTGATTTTCGGAAGTAAAAAAACAAATTGTAGGTCATCCCAGTAGGTTTCGAAGTCAATTTTATAAGCGTGATTCTTTGTATGACGTCACTTATGCATTCTAAACACATTCGCTTCTTTTTCGTAAAATTTTTAAGCTTTTTTAAATTTTTAGAAAAAGAAACATTATGATTTTCGTCTTTATGAAGCTTTGAAAAATGCTTATTCTATAAGAATTGTCCTACTTGTTTGTGTCAGTGATTTGCTTAATTAACACCATTAAGATTACCATAATGTATTATTTGCATAATGTATAAAGCCGTTGATTATATTCAATAGTTATTTGCAAAAATTCATTTACCGAAAATTATTTTAAACCTTAAAAGTTAAGTTATTGGTTAAGAAACAGATTTAGGCCAAAAGAGGAAGACGTTCTACAGTTTGTTTTGAAAAATTGAAAAGCACTTTTAATAAGTCAGTTTAAAGTTTTGTCAAAATTTTTTAAACTTTGCTGACTCCGAATAACCTTTGCTGTTAAAACCCTCAGCGAATAGCCCATGTCATCGACTCACAGTAACCTTTCAAAAGCCAAAATTTGAACGTATTGCTTTTTGTATCGATTGAAATGTGCTGTCATACGTAAAAACAGTAGATAAAATTAAGCGATGAAATATTTTAGAAAGACCAAATCGCTGTCTGAATAGCGTGTAGAAGATTATGCTTACAGTAAGAAGTGTTGTTTTTCACTATAACAAAAACATTCATATGGTTGTTAGATTTTTAGAGGATATAAGAATTTCATTGATTGTAAAATAAAATGGCCCGCGAAAGAATTTTAGATTAAAAAACTCTTCACTTTGGTTTCAGTGAAAAAAATCGCCTGTGTTTTCGTAAAAGAAACTACCGGATAGTATTTTGAGCAAAAGTGGTTTATGCACCGAAAAAGATTGAGTCGACATCAACTTTATGCAATAAGTCTCGCGCAATCTGCGGAAAATACATACCACGTCAAGCTGCAGACAAAAAAAGTTTTAACAATTGCTTTTTGCATTCTAAGATAATTTCCCTCAACTACGGCCCGCAAGTTCGACACAAAAGCGGCCTGCAGGAGCAACGAGCCTGGACCATTTTGCTTTAAATCATCTAAATTGGCAAATCTAAGGAGATAGGATAAATGCAGTTAAACCTAAAGAAAAAATTAGTGCTTTTCTTAGGAAATTGCAGCTATGATATCAATGATTGAAATACGGCATCTTTGCTCACTTTACATTTTACAGGCAAAGTAGCAAGAAGCTCCGATTCTGCAATTAATGATGAAGGAAGTGACAATGAACGGTAAGGTCTTTAGCTATTACTTGCTGAGCACTTGCAGAAGTTGTAAAGACTATTTGAGAACTACTTTTTCTGACGATACCCAGGATGGATTGATTGATCAATTATTTGCCTTTGATACTACAACTCGATTCATACATGACATCATTGCGCTTTAGGAAAGCTAAATTCAAAAACTTGCCTTCAATTCTACAAATCTTCACACATTTTGGTGCCCACAATTGAAGGTTATCCTGGTATTGCTAAAGTTGCCCTTGAAATTCTTACGCCATTCTTAACCACTTATCTATGCGAGTATGCGTTTTCTATTCCGGCTGAAATTAAAATCAAAAACCGAAAAGACTTGCATGTGAAAGTGACAGGAGAATTGCTCTTTCGAAACAAAGCCTTAAATCTCCCAGTTGGCCGCCGAAAAAAACACAGCAGAAGATACATTGATACAACAATGAATTACGATTAAATGTACTTCATTTTTCATATGGTTGAGCAATTTGGGATTGGACGAAAACTTGCTTTACAACGCAAAGGTTCGACGAGTTGGCAAAGGTTAAGAACCACTGCTTTAAATGGTTAAAACCAAACTTTTTACATTATTTGTTTCACACAAATCAGTCGTTCTTCATCCCATTATCAACTGGCATTTGTTTATTAAAACTCTTACTCTCAGCATAATCGACCGGCGTAGAAATAGTTCAATAGTAAGGGTATGCTTTTCTTTTAATGTTTGTTTTCGAACTTTTGTGGAAAAACGTTGGTGTTGTCAATTAACAGCAAGTTTTTCACGGTCGTGAAATGAGTCAACAGTAAATGATAAAATTAGCTTTTGAGTTTTACATAAGATTTTGCTAATGTCAAGTCTAAGATCGATCATAATCAGTTCAAACATCCGTGATCTAATTTTCTGTTAAAAAAATTTTTCCCTTCTAGGTTATATGGAAAAAGTGAAAGCACTTGTTAAGCGCCTACAAAAATGAATGTTTAATACTTAATAAAACTAATTTCATTATTTTTGATAATAAGCCTACAACTATACGGTTATATCTTTGGCAGACAATGTGAGTAATCGGAACAACGCAGATAGTTGCCGCTACAACAGCTTTCTTCCTACGCTTATCGAATGCTTCCAATAACAACAGTCTACACTCGAACACAGAATTTTAAGTGTTGCAGATTTTTTCCGGATGTAAGCAACATGCGGCTGTTCCAAGACTATTGCGTGCTGGAGCGAAACCATATTAAGGCTTTGGCGAATTCGCTTTTGATTTTCACCCTTGTATATTTGACTTTCTTTCGTAACTGGTGGAATTGATTTCTTCGTCGTTTTTCGCTGCTTTTCTGTTGCCGTTTGTTTATGAAAACCGCAAAACCAAAGCTTAGCACAATCTTAGAATCCTAGAGACAAAACGAAAAACTGCGATAATTTTGAGTTAGTAATGTAAATTTTTAATATTGTATTACCCAGTCAAAAAATTAAAACACGTACAAAACCATACTTTAAAGGTTCTTCTTAAAACTGTTAAAAATATTCTGTATCTGTTAATAATTTTTCAGTGATTCGTTTATCTTAAGAGCTAATTAGACTATCTTCTGTTTTTTTAAGGCGCTAGATCAAAAAAAAAAATTTACCCGTAACATTAACCGATTCCTTTCTGCAAGTTATGGGGATAAATGTAGAGATGAAAATTAAAATAAATTTTCTTTGCAACTTATGCCTGAGCAACATCGTCATTTGTATGGTTCTGTTGCAGCGATTTCAAGCCGCTTGCAACATTTTGTTATCTTTAGTTAGCTAGTCGAGAAATCGAACCAGAACTTCTCGCACCGAAGACAGAAACGCTAAGCACTGCATTATCCGCATGATTCTAATGTTAATAATGGTCTGTAAATCGTCAAATTTATGTTGCTGCTTGTGCTTGTCATTTCATTTGACAATCACTTGCTCATAGCTCACGTAAAATATCTATAATTTATATCCAATTTGTATTGCTCGTTTTAGTACGCGCAAATGATATTTTGTACCGTAATATTTAGTTTCTGTACGATTTCATTTAAATTCAATTGAGTGAAATCTTAACATCGATTTTTATATTTTTCTTGCTTTCGATGTCTTTTTAATCACCTTAAAGGCCCGTTTCCACTACGAGCGTGGAATGGAACATTTTTTGTTCTATTGATTTTTTTATTTCTTTCCGCGCTTAAGCGCTAAGCGAAGCAAAAAAATCAAAAAAAGGAAACAAAGAAAACTTCCGCCAACGCTTGTAGTTAAAACGAGCCGTAAGCGTCACTCGAGCATCTTTATCGGCATTTCAGTGCAGTTGCTAATACGTGGGTGTGTTTCAACCGCTCAGTCGTATTCAAAACTCTTAAGCGGCCTGTCGGCCTCGCGTTTTACCTTGCTTGCTGTTAACTCATAGATGCTTGTTCCGTGTGTGGTTCTGTGCTTTCTGCATTGACACATGTCATGACGTACAAACAGGCCTCACAAATTTTTATGTGAGAGTCATGTAGCTCCATTATGTTAAGCGTGATTGAAAGTACATTTTTGACCTTTGGATTTTGAAAAATTAAATTTCCTTGCAAAAATACTGAACGGTGACGTCATTTCGTTTGGTTTTGAATGCAAGCAACTTCCGCGAACTCGATGTTGTGACTTTTTTTGTAAAATAGGTCTGCTGCGACCGGCGATCAAAGCACAATCTTTTGGATTGCGATCTGAGGTCGAAAGGTACTCCTGTAGGGAGAGGCTCTATGCTTTTTAGTAGCACGAACTCGTGCCAATCGACGCAGCAATTACTTTTGCTTTCGAACTAATTCCAAGTGTTTTGTTCTGGCTTTTCAAATCAAAACTTTACAGAGATCAGTTTGTAGAAAACATTGCCATGTTTCTGTTTTACACCAATATTCTTTTATATCTTCGATAACGATTAATTAAAAATTTCTCTTCTTTGTTCACTGGTCAAACGATGTCCAATTTGCAGAAGAATTGAGTAAACAATTTGGCGTAACGGAGTTTCTTGCATTAAATTCGGTGCTTTTTAGAAAGTAATACGATGCCTGCACACCAAGTAGTAGAAATCGCCGATACGACTCCTCAAAGCACAAGCTTTGATGGTTTTGTTTTGTATTTTTAGTTAAAACTAATTTAATTGTCGAAACCATTCAAACTTCAATTTTGTTTTCAAGTCTAACAAAGCTTTAACTTTGGTCGAAGTATCTCGAAGCGGAGCCGAAACTTGTGGTTTCGCCGAAAGCCAAGTACAACATCAAGTGCAAACAAACTCATTCTTAAGTTTCTTATGCAGTTTAAAAAGAGTATTTAGAGGATTTAATAGTTCAAAAATAGACGACTAAAAGTTTTTGCGCTTGAAACGAAAGCTATTTAGTTAAAGTTGTCAGCAGATTTCCTTTCAAACATTTTTAGCGTCATGTTTCTTGTAAAGAAATTAATTACCAAAATTCATTCAAATGAAATCTAACTTGTATGTAAATGAATCTTAAGTTGATTTTTAAAAGGTTTACAAAAAATTTCTAAATGTAGCTGAACAGATGAACCTTAATTTTTGTTATTGAACAAAATTAAGCTAGAAATATCTTTTAGTTTCACTAGGCCTCTAGTAAAATATGTGTTATCAATAAAGCGTTTGCGACAAAGCGGCGCTGTAGTCAGTGGTTTTCAACTGATGTTCCGCGAAACAACATTAGCTGTATCGCAAAGTTCACTTGATCCCTATCTGACAGCTGTTCCGCGAAACACTGGTTTTACACAACAGGACACAAAGAGGGCGTCTGACTTTCACGTTAGTATCATTGTCATAGATAAGGGCTCTATTACTCAATAATAAGAAAAAGCAGCCTTTTAATAACTACATTTAAAAACATTTTTACTACAGGGTGGACCATAGTAATGGGACACATTTTAAATGCTATTTTCTCAGATTATATAAACGACATAAGGTACTAGATTTATTTATTACATAACTTATACGCAGGAATTTAACGTATTATCTAAGATCTTGATACTACATCCTTGAGATGCTCGCCATCACGACTAAAACATTTAAGAGCTTGATTTTTCATATTACGTAAAGTGCGGTTTAGTATATCAACTGGAAGAGCGGTAATCTCTCTACGGATGGTTTGTTTTAGTTTCTATGTTGTGCGGGACCTACCTACGTATACCCGATCTTTCAGGTCACCCCACAGAAAAAAGTTCACTGAGGTTCGATCAGGTGACCTAAATGGCCAATAAATATTCTCAACTACATTATGCAATTTTTTTTGGAGTTCATGACCTTATGAGGGTCACCAAAATCAGTACCTGAAAGTAATAAAACTTTATGTAATCTTCAGATCTTATGTAATACGTTAAACTCCTGTGCATAAGTTATGTAATAAATAAATTTAGTACTTTTTGTCGTTTATATAATCTGAGATAATAGCATTTAAAATGTGTCCTATCATTATGGTCCACCCTGTGTAATCTCAGGTTTGTTTTAAAACAGAATAAAAACATTACTAATTGTTAGATGGATAGATATTTAAAAAGAATGTAAATGAAAAGAAATAAAATTCAGTGATGAGGACATTGCAGCTCACTCGGATTTAGTTATACAGGCGATCCGACTTTCCCGCAACCAGTATGTTTGGTATGTAGAACAGAGCTATGTAACAGCGCCATGGTTTCAGCCAAACTGAAACGTCACCTCGAAACTAATCATCCATCTCTTAAAAACAAGAATACGAATTATTTTTCTCGCCTTCTTGAAAATAGCAAAAAGGAAATGGATTTAATGAGACGAGCAAACAGTATCTGAGAAAGTTCTTAAAGTGAGCTACCGTGTAGCTGAGCTCGTAGCTAAGTCAAAACAGTCACATACAGTAGCCGAGAAATTAATACTACCAGCTTGTAAGATTCTTGTAAATAAGATGCTTGGTGCTGATGCAGTTAAAGAAGTAGCTAAGCTTCCTTTATCAGACAACACAATAACCAGACGGATTGTAGATATGTCTATGGGTATTGAAAGTAATATTCTGGAAAAGATCCGCAGTACCGGAAAATTTGCATTACAAGTTGATGAGTCTATAGATATCAATGGATATGCTCAGCTCTTGGCAAATGTGCGCTTTGTCGATGAAGATGTGATCAAAAGAAAACTTTTTCTTTTGCAAAAGATTGCCACAGAATACAACTGGAGAAGAATTTTTCGTGTTGCTTCCCATTATATTGAACAAGAGGGATTGGAATGGAAGAACTGCATAAGTGTCTGCACAGATGGAGCAGCAGCCATGGTCGGACGTTACAAGGGCTTTGTTAGCAGAATTAGAGAAAAATGACCAGATAGTGTAGTTACACACTGTTTTCTGCAACGTTCAGCATAAAAAAACGAGAAACGTTGAGAGCTGTTGAGGAAGAGCTGGGCGTGTGTCTTTTGTCGCTTTCTGCTCGAATACAAAATTTATGCTTTGCACAGCAGGCCTAAATATCACACTAAACCTTTTGAAAATGAGTAAAAGACTTTGAAAAGTCATTCCCTGTCGCAACTTTATTGCTTTTTTCTTTTGTTGTTTCGCAAGATATTTTAAATACAAAAAGTGCTCCGTGGTTGAAAAAAAGTTGAAAAGCACTGCTGTAGGTGGTTGTTTTTTGATGCGAGTTCCAAGTGGTTGGTTCAAACGCAGCTGATTAAGCCAAACCGATTTGTTTGCTTCAAGGTAGAATTCCACACATCAGCAATTGTTCTCGGTGACAATTTAGCTTGATTCGAACTCGTAACTTTTCCTGCTGCGGCCGGAATTTGGTCCGAGTCGACGACCTGTAGAACAACGTCACCAATTTATTTCGATGCTGAAACAAGGTCATGATAAAGACCACAGAGCATTTTATTAAAGAAGATTTTAGGGTTTTTTTAAGCTAATCTCCCTCTAAAACCTTCAATGGTTTTGCAACGGAAAAAGACTTGCCCGACCTTTTAGGAGAGCCAATCCTTTCTCTGACGTCATGTCAGCATTTTCTTAATTACAGTTACCTCTATCCGGACGGAAGACAAGTGAATCCTCCTTTGGAGAAGTCGAAGGACGTCGAGGAGCATATCCACGTCAGCCAGGAGCAGTACGAGCTCTACTGCGAAATGGGCTCCACCTTCCAGCTGTGCAAGATCTGCGCCGAGAATAACAAGGACATCAGGATTGAGCCGTGCGGCCACCTGATCTGCAAAGCTTGCTTGGAGTCCTGGCAGGTCGGTGTCTCATTATGTAACGATTTTGCTTTTTTGTTTTAAAGTTTTTTTTATGGATCATGTGATTGCGCCTGTTTAGCTATCTCCAAAACTTTAATGTCTGAAAAATCGAACCATTCTAAAAATGTTATGCCGTGATTTTTAAAAATTTGTTTTGTTAAACGACGAAAGGTGTTGCTTTGAAATTGAATTTGAGTTTTATGGTATACAAATAGTTTTTGTATTTTGTGTATAATTAATTAAAACTTGGGTTGAGGCTTTTTAACGTCTTTCAATATGATTTTGACGAAAAATCTACTTCTTCATTTAGCCCTGGAAACTAGTTAACTCATAACGATTTATAAAGTCTTTTAAAAAAAGAGGTTTAGGCGTACCAAAAGCAGCATTACAACCGTCTTTGTTTCGAGAAATAAAAGCTCACTAGAAGTCTCGCCACATTCAAGATGTAAATACCGTTATTTGTTTGACCTTTAGTGGTGTTTTACCGCGTGTGAATTTTTCTTGCGTCATGAATGATTGACATTTTCAACTTATACAGCGATCGATTGTTTCCGAAAAGATTTTTGTTTCTCAGTAAAAAAAAATGGGAAACTCCGCTTTTTCAGGATATGGATACGTCGACCATTCCTACTTGTCCATGGTGTCGATGTGAGATTAAAGGCACCGAATCGGTCGTTATTGAGCCGTTCAAGATCGAAGAAGCGGTTGAAGACACCGCTGATATGATTGAGGACGTACACATCAGGTATAATTATGTTTTTAATTAAACGTTCTCTTAAAGTCTTTAGCCCAATTTAACTGAGGCTTGGAAGTAATGGAAGTCTGTTTTAGCAAAAATTTTTAATGGGAAAAAAAATTAAAAAAAGATCTTAATATCGAAATTTGAACCTATGGGTTTGTAGCAGAAGTAACTCGCTAAGCCATTTTCACACCTTTTTGTTAGAGGGTAAATGCGATTTTTAAAACTGCACGCTCAGTCGTCATGATTTCGATTCATCTCGATTGTCTCAAAATATATCAAGTTTCCCGCTGAGATACTTTTCGTGCAACATTGACGATTTTTTTCTGACCATTCATGCTTTTCATTTGTTTCATCAGCACGAATAAAGACGAAACAAAAAAAGCGGAAGATGAAGACGTATTTGGAGAAATTGGAAATCGCCCTTTCGATGTGAGTTTCCGCTTGTGGTTCGACCTTCGCTTGATCGCGTTCAATCTCAGCCAGTTTCAGGGGCGTCTTCACGCGATTTAAGTCCGACCGAGCACGCTGAATGATTTGTTATGACGTTGCGCGACGCAGACGTGACGTAATTGATTTTAACGTGCCTTTGAAAGGAATCAACGGCTTTTGTTCGTAAGAACCGACATTGCAGTTTTCTCATCTAATGCTTTTTAATCACGTCTAAACGGTTCGTACTAAGTTTAAAGGTTACTTCTGGTCAAAGCGTAATTTTCCCGAGAAACTCTGCCAAAAGCTAAGAACTGACGTCAAGTGTTCCAAAAGTACTGAATTCGAATCATGATGCGCTTCTGTGTCGACTGAAGCTGTAAATAAAGCTTCTCCCCAATCTCTATTCGTTTAATTGCTTTCTTTCAGCCGAACACGCCGCACAAAGCAAATGCGAATCTCCACGAAGCTGTCAATTTCAATGTGGTCCCAGCGTCTCCCAACATGCCCCGTCGACAAGCTCCGAATCCCAAAACGCTTCCTACTCCCGCGTTGGCCTCTCCTGTATTCGATGTGAGAATAACTTCTAGTCTTTTTGTTTTACTCGCTTCAAAAGCAGTAGCGCGTAACGAGATTGCGCAATTCTGCAATACTCACTTGGTACTATCGCGCCCGTGGCGAGCCATTGACGGCCCTGCTTCAGATCTGTCGGCCCGAAGATCCCGTGCCGAGATTTCAAACAATAGCCACTACGCGATGGAACAAATTATGTGCAAATGCGGCTTCTTTTCATCTTTTCTGCTCTTTTGTCGAGTTGTATTTTCTTTTTTACACTTCAGATTTCATGTAAAGACTTTTTTTTTTGTTTACTCTCACCGGAAGGACTTGGATGTTCCGAAACGGCGCAGCTCGGCTTTCAAACTGGAAATTTACCTGACTTACATTCAGTCAAAAAAAATATTCCAACCTCTAAACTATGGTCTTGTGTATCAAGTTTTAAAAAGGTTCTCTCTTTTTGCCATAGTAGTATATGGTCTTCCTAATATAAGGATGATACAAAAACATAAAGTTGTGTATCTCTTATATGTTTATTAGGAAATTTGAAAATTTTTGGTCAGAGTTAACTGATTAAATTGTGATTTGTTGTGTTTGTTGTTAATTTAGTTTCTATTGTTTTAAATCAGCTGGAACAAAGTCCCTCCATTCCACCCAAGCCGGCTTCACAACCATCTTCAAGCAGCAAGTTAGTTATGTTTCCAATGATTTATTTCAATGTTTAAAACATTTATATGGTCGAGTGGTTACGACGTTTACGTCAGTACGAAAATTTCGGTGGTTCAAATCTCGGCGCGGTGGTTGCTTTAAAGCAGTGGTTCTCCAACTGAGGGCCGTGAGAAACAACTGGGCAAATTCTTGTAGTTTTAGAGCTATAAACTAATTTGTTCACTTGCTAGGATTTTATCGACTTGAAAATGTGCGAAGCTGCAAGTGCGTTAAAATTTTGATTAAAATGCGCCCTTGGGAATTTCATTTGTTTCCAGCATTGTATGAATTATCTTTTTAAACTATTGGAGTCCACTATTTTAAGGAATCAAAAAAGATCCGTCTGCTGAAAAGCTTTGAAAACCACTACTTTTAAGCGTACTTTTCACCAGGCACAGGATGTAGTTATTATAATTTAGGATAAAACTACATTTTCTCATCTATAACCCAATTATGCCAAGTCGCATCCGAACATTTAAAACTAGAAATGTGATTCGATGTTAATTAACACACAACGTCGACTAAACGCCTCCAGCAAATTTTAACTATAAGTTATTGATCCAGTTATGTAAACCTTTTAATATTTAGTTGTCGCTAGTAGTATTGACATTTGTTTCCAAGGAACCTTTCTTCCCATTAAGTGCTGTGATGGAAGACAGAAAAGCTTAAAATATATTGCCGAAACTGGACTCTATTATTTCCATAAAACTCGACTTAGCCTTGTCTATCGTCAGTAAAAAAAACTTTTATTGCCGCTAATCACCATTTAGCACGAATTTCATCATCATGTTTATGACTGGAATAATTCAAAATCAGCCAAATACTTAAGACTTTGGTGCTAATAAGTTTCCCGAGTGGACGTACCAGTTCCTAACATTATTTCTTTTTCGGTTTCAAAACTCATGGGTGGAATTACCCTTTGTTCACTTTGTAATTATTTGCGGAAGCTGTTTCTGTTGGTTCTGGAATGTTCGCCTAAAAAAATTATTTGCCGCAATTTTTGTTGTCAGGGTTGTAGAGTTTGAGTTGCATGTTTAGGTCGGAGCCGGTCTTTTAGATGTTGTTGGAAATTGTTGTTGTTATTCGAAATTTGCTATTGTTGCTCAATAACGATGTTGTTCGAAATTGTTGTTGGCAAACCGGACTCAGCTTCACGATAAATTAAACCATACGAAGGCCAAAGCTAAGAAGCCGGAGTCGCATGTTTTAGGGTGGATTTGCAGTCGTTTTTCAGATGCTCGGAGTCGTACCATTTTAAATAGGCGGACTCGTAATTGGAATCGTAAAACTTTGAATAGTTGTAGGAATCGGAATCGCAACTAATTTTCCGACTTTAAAACCCTCTTTATTATAAAAAAAAAATAATAATTAAATAAAAAAAACCTTACAAAATCGTTAGTTGCATCAAAAGGTTTCAACGGGTAAAATCAGTTGTAAAATCTCAGGTTTCTGATTTATCTTTTTCTCTCGGCTTCGCAAAAGTAACAATCGACTTGACTACTATTCTAAGGCAATTTTTCGTTTTAAATTAAAATGAAGCTTTAGTTTGCAATGTTGATTACATGTTTAATTCACAGACACTTGTGTTTGCAACACTTTGTCAGACTTGATCAATTCAAGAATCAAACCCGGATCTCACGTGACTTTTTATTTAATAAATGAGTTGTGGATGGTCTTAGGCTGTAAACGCCCCTGCTGATTTTGCAATTCGTATGCGTTTAAAGTCACGTGCTTACATCGACCAATCCAGTAAAGTCTCGAATGCGAACTAGGATTTTTTTTTCTTTTAGTTCTCTCGATCGAAATCTTTCACATACTTTGCCAATTTCAAGCCGTTTACCAGCGATGGAAGGCAACGACAATGCGGTACTTTTGTTAATTGTCTTGTAGTTGTACTTACAAAATATTTTTGTGACAGGTGTAATATGACGAAGTTTTTTGACAAAGCAATTAGTAGATAAATATATATCGAACTTATCATTTAATATTTCACTTGCAGGCGTTTGTGCCGATAACGAGCCCATATGCTAATATCGAAAATTTGAATTATCCCAAACCAGTGCAGCCTTTGTCCAGTAAGTGATTATTTGGTTTTGTAGTAACTTTCCCCAGATTTTTTTTCTGAGTAAAAATTTTAATTTTTTATAAAAAAACTGGATGAAAATAATGCAAGCATTTGAAATTTTTAGTCTTTACTTCGTTTTGGGTGAAAATTAGTCATACCAGGCTTTGTTTGAGAAATTAAAGGTATTTTTAAATGTACTAACGACAACACAGGTGGTCTCCAGTTCATTTAAAAATAACTTTAATCTCTCAAACAAAGCTTGGTATGACTAATTTTCACACAAGACGAAGTAAAAAGCCTAAAAATCTTATTTGCTGCTTACTAATTGTAGAGCAAGTTGTTTTTGTAAATCGCTATCACTTGATTAGCATTTGTAAATCGCTGTCGTGACTGTGTTTATTATTCTCTGTAACAATTTCTGTTTGTTTTTTGTAGAAAGAGAAAAGAGCAGCGCTACCACTTCTACCACAAATAACGTCGCTCTCGCCCGAAATCCTGTTCCGGTTTGTTGATTTTGCGTTTCTGTTCATTTTCAAAGCTTCGTATGTTTTCAACTCACAAAGCCAGCGACCAGCGTTTTGTTCCCGCCCCTGGTCTCGCTCGACCCGCCGCTTGATACAAAAGAACTGTGTCTTCGATTGATTTAAATTCTGTTTTAATTGCTGTTGTTGCATTTTTAGTTCAGTCATTTGTCGTGACCTATTGACTCCACCACTTTTTCTTACCCCGAGAAAAGTCCCGGATGTGTTTTTTGTAAATGACTCTCATTCAGGCCGAAAACCTCGACGTAAATTCGATTTCTATGAAAACGCCCGATGTGTACGACTTTGCCAACGACTTACCGCAAACTTCAGTCGAACAAAGTCAGTTGCCTAGCAACGGTCCTTCCACTTCTTCCGCTGTCGATTCGATGTACCAATTTCCCACTGAGCCGAGGCATCGGGTGCCAAGTGAATATGATTGTCTGCCCGCGACCAGGTTTGTGTTTGGCACGCTCGCTTTGCTTGGTTTGATTTCAAAACTTCATAAGAACTTATAATTTTTAGTTGTCTGTTTGTTTTAGTTGACGTAACGAAAACTTTACGATCTCATTGGAAAAATTTTAAACTCAGGCCTCCTGCGATTGGTGCTTCAAATCCTCTTTCTGTTTCCGGAGAGCCCGTATTTTCATCACGCCCCAATCCCGATAAAATTCGTCTGGGCGTAACCAAAGACCAGCCGAATCAAGCTCCTGTGATTCCTCCTCGTTCCAGTACGCTTCCGACTTCCGGTCTTTCTTCGCTGCCGTCGGTTCCGTCGCGTATCGGAAGTGACTCCCGCAATTTGCTACCAGAATCCTCTTCGAAACCCCAGATTCCGCCGAGAGGGAGAAAATCGCCGCAACTGGACTCGCTGTCCGATGCTTCTCTCGCTCCTCCTCCTCGTCCTCCAAAGTCAACATCAGCTCCTCCTGTTCCGACGCGCGCTCCATCGTTTTTGCCACCGCCGCAACAGTCTTCTGTGCCGTCTTCTATTCGTCCGATTCCCGTCGAGTCTTCGTGCGTGGACCAGAACATCGCGCTTCTTATGGAACTCGGCTACTCGTACGGTGACGTCACTCGTGCTCTTGAAATCGCACAGAACAACACGAACGTGGCCGCTCAGATCCTCCAGAGTTTTGTTTCTACTTCGACTTGACTTTTTTTCTTGTTGTCTCTCAAACTAGGTCTTTTCTTTTTTTGTTTTGCTTCGTTTAGATTTTTTTTCTTTTACTTTTTTGTGTCTTCTCTCAAATCGTGTTCTTTGTTATTTCATAATCATGGTTTGAGTAAAAGTAACTGCACATTGCACAATACCAGCTGTCGTCGACGTTCTATTCTTATTTGGTCACACAATACTTGTGTTCTCTTTTGTTTTAGCATCTTTCATTAAGCTAACGCCTATATAGTCAACGTATTAAAATTGAAGGGTTTTCTATTTTGTAGTAGTTTGTTCGTCCCGGGTTTGCAATGCTGGAAAAGAAAATTTTTAATTATTTATGTGCTTTGGCGGCCATTTTCAATCCTGGGCAAATTTGCAGAATCCCAAGAAAGTGACTATTCCTTAAATAAAATTTGAGCCTTTTGTTTCAAATCATTGCTTTCATCTAACAACTGCATGTTTACACTTGCTAAGCCTTAAAGTGACTTCGATTGCGCTACTGTCATTTTAGTATCATATTCGAAAAAATTGATGCTTGCGTGTTTAAAAGTTGCTGAAAAACGTTTAAGCCAATGTAAAAACTTGTTAAAAACTCTTACTCTTAATTTCATTTTTTTTAATTAACACGATCTAGTTACTGTAAGAATTCCGTCTTTTTCTTTCAGCCGCTTTCGCAACCCACATTGTGCAATATTGCCTTCCGTAAAATGTAATGTATCTCCAATCTCGTATTTTCTTGAATCAATCTCTCGTATTTTCCATAATCAAACTTTCACCGCTTTTCCAACCTGCTTTTTCCCTCCCTTTCAACACAAAAACAAAAACTGGAGCCATTTAATTTAAACAACTTGTGTTTTGTTGTTATTGTTTTTCTATTACAAACTACATCTGAATATTTGCTTTTAATCTGACTGCATTGCTAGCATCAGTTAAATGTTTGAAGATATTTAATCGTTGCTGACGAAGGTAATTGCGGTTGAGTAGAAACCTCCATTGTACGGTTTAAAGTATCTTTTTTACTATTATTTTCATTTAATGCACCCCGTTGGAATCATTTCCATTAAAAATAAATAGAAATCTAATTTTTGTAATTTTCCAACATGAAACTAAATATCGTCCGTTTTGAAAGTTTTGTTATTCTCAAAGCGTTCCGTCATTTAAAAATCACTGTTGAGTGTTTGGCAAAAATTTCTTATCGTTTCAATGTAAATTATGGAGGTTTTTCGCCTCAATCACCCGCTCATTGCGTCTTGTTTTGCGCCACGCTTTGGAAATAACACTAAACTACTTTTTGGCATTGGAAGTTGATTCCTTTGTAATCACTATTCGCTTTGCCACCATTCTTACTACCTCCGAAACAAATCCTGTTGGTGTTCTGTCAAACACTGCAATTATTAAAAGTATTTATCGTGGTTTGAACTACTAAAGTATATCAATTGCTCGTGGTTGTGAGAAATAAGGAGGTTGTTTGAATCCAACTCCAACTCCGCGTTTTTGAATGCGGTTCGTTGTTTTGTATTTTAAATAATGCTTATGCAGTGATTCGTTAATTTGTATTCTGATTATGTTTGTTGGTTTTGAGAAAAATGATGCTTGTCTTTTTCAATATACATTCCTGCAAATGAATTTTTTTAAGTGTTATTATTCAAATTTCCTCAAATTCCTTGTTTTGTGTAAACAATTAGCGAATTGAGTCAGCTTAGTCTGTCGGTTAACAAAATTTCCGCGGTTTTTTGTGTTATTTTAAAAAATACTTCTGATATTCTCTGAATGAAATTCTTTGTATTGCTTGTTTCTATAAGTTTTAGTTGAACTTTATTATGTTTTTTTAAAGACTAATCGCGTATAAAAAGCGACCACATAAAACCACTGCTTTTGATTTATTGGCCAAATTTCTTTTCAAAAATGGCTTTAAAATAGAACGAGGAAGAAGCAGAAGAATATTCTAAAATTAAAAAACGGCAAACGTGTAAATACGCCTATCCGGTGAAGATGTCTTTTGTAGCGAAGTTCAGAGAATAAGTGGATCTAAAACGGATTCATTCAGCAGCTCCCAGCGAGAATTATCTATAAAGCATTATGTTGTTTTACTAAAGTAGTTTAATTTTTAATTGACCGGCATTCACAAAGTCAAAGTAGTTTACGGCCTTTGATTTAAAATAACTTTTTTTCTTTTAATTTACTTTCGCATCTCTTAAGCAGCTTATTATCTCGCCTTACAAACGAAAATGTCAAACAAGCGATCTTGACTACAAATGCAGTTTTCCAACCAAAATCGACCGTCTTGGGCTGTTGAGTCGCCGGTTTGTAGGCATTCGTATGCAAGCTCTCGTACATTTTTAAAATGATAGCATAAAGAAGGGTAATTAAAATGCCACCAGACAATTAGCCATTTTTTTGTGACTTATACAACGCTATTTGCATGTAAAAGCTGTTTGGCAGAAAATTGAGAGACGGAAACTGGCGCCGCCTTTTCCATAAACATACAACATAAGAACAACCATTAGCCTAGAGTAGGCCAAAACAAATCGGAAGCAGTTTAAATGGCTTTGCCACAGCTTTGTTGTTTAAAATGATTCGGTTATATTTTTCTGTCTAACAGAGCAGTGGTTGATGACTTTTGCTTTTCTCACTAGCTCGAATAAGGATTCTAAAAACTTCATTTTTCAGTTATGTAAATCTGTAAATGTAAACAGTAATGTAAATCAAGTACCGAACTAAAATTTTTTATATTTAAGATTTAAAAGTGCTCATCTCTTAAATAGCCTGTATATTTTGTGTCGTTTCTTTTTAATATATATTTTTTTTCTATTGCCGATCAGAAATAAAATAAATGAATGAATAAAATTTTGCTTTATAGTTTCGTTAATGGAAAAATAGAATAAGCCGATGTTTGTGGATCTTTAGCATTTAATAAAAAATAGCTGGACTCATTATTTAATTTAAGTTTGGCCAAAGGTTTTTTTAGCTATTGCCTTCCCTTTTCATAAGAAGACATTTTCCAATCGTCTTTCTAATTACAAATCTATTTTTCTTATCTCAGTTAGGTTTAAGTGTCAAACTGTCGCATATTAAACAATAATATTGTATTATTGATAAATTAAAGGAGCATTTAACAGTCGAAAAACATAAAATTTAAATAGGTATCATGCTTTCTCTTTTTACTTTTTTATAATAATTCTATTCTATCGTCTTAATACAAAAGCAATCCTAACCCAATGATTTAAATATGCAGAACAAATATGTATGAATAAACGTCTCAAAAAAGTTTTAATTTGCTAAATTTCGTAATAATATATATCGCTAAGCACAACATCTACTTTGACTTATTTGGTAAAAAAAAATCCAACAAACTAATTGATTAATCTGTACGATGGAAAAGGAAAACAAGCAGCATAACGATTTGACCTTTAAAAATGATATTTATTATTCAATGCAAAGCAACTAGCTCTTTCACTAATAGAACAGCAGAAGAAAGCTCCTTTAGGTTAATTAATTATACGCACTTCAAGTTTTCTTTACATGAGAATAATAATAATTTTTATCGAATTTAAATGGGTTAACTTTTTTACATTATAGATCGAAGATTCTTAAACATGCGCACCCTGGGTGAAGGCAGCAAAAGTTTTTAGAAAAGGTTCGAAAATGTTGGAATATTGTAAAAAATCTAAAACTTAAATCAGCAATATAAGTTTTACAAAAATAAAAGCTAAAAGATTGACGCTGAAAGATTGAAAAGCTAAAAGCTAAAAGATTGACGCTGAAGGGTTACAGTTCCAGAAAATAAAGTAACTGCAATAAAATGCAGAAACAAAATAATAAATCTGTTCATAACAGCTCAAAAAATTACAAAAACAAGCAAAAAATAAGTTTTTGTACGTAAAATTTGATAAGATCAAATTTCGACTATATTTTGACCAATAAAACTCAGTAAAAAAACCTATGAACAACCGTAACTATGAAGTTATAACGTTATAGCATGCAGAAAAAGTAGAAAAAAACTTATTAAAAAGATTTTCTCAGTTGCCAGTGCTGTACCTTATTTGTCATACATTTGCGTGTAAGTTGCCCGTCCAAAAGGGATCTAATAAATGCATACAGTCATACACACACCAGTACAAAAAAGTTTTAAGACCTTGCCACTAGCGTAAAATAGCCAAAAAAAACTTGATATCAAAAATAAAATTACAAAAAATTTTCGCTTGCACTTTTGTAGCTCGAAAAATCATATTTATACATTTGTTTAACTTTCTTAAAATATACAAAGTTGATTTTACCGAAACACGTGTAAACCGCTTGCGGTGAATAGATTAGTGTTGAATATTTTAAAAACCTACAACTTTACCACCAATAATGCAACTGTAAATTTTTTAAGTATGCAACTGCTTACCATAATCCACGAAGAAACATGGTAGTTGATGCCCATGAAATATGATTGGGCTACAAATAGGCAGTGGTGGGCACGGTACCTCTTAAAAATACCGCAGTATCGGTACTTGGTACCTTGCTAAAATAGTACCGAGGTACCGGTACTCTATACTTTTGAATAATACGAATTAATGGTAATAACTAAAACTCTGTCATGCGTTGGATTTTATTTGACATTTAAAAATTGTATTTAACAAAACGAAAACAATATCGTACGTATCCAACTGTTCATTTTCAAAAATTTATTATGCTTTGAATGTAAAAAACATGCAGTGAATATGTTTCTAAGTTGATTTTTCGGATAAATTATGCCTTGAATATATGAAAGGCCTAATGAATACATTGTCTTCTGCTTTGTTTTTTATGTTAAAAAAAGTTTGTCAGGAATCGAATTAATTTCCACATAACATATTATAGTGGTTTAGTCAGAGTAATTCACAAACTTTTTGGGCCACGGACCTCTGTTTGCAAATCTTTTTTTATCATGGACCCCCAATCTTATGTCACATCAATTTTCTGCCCAACCAACGAGGAAAGATAAAACAAACCCAAAAATAAATAACACAAAATCCGTTAAAAAATAAATGCCTATAAACAAGTATACCATCCATATTTCCGTAGGGGCAAACCGGGACGCTCGTTTATAGACAAAAATTCGTCCCTAAAAAGAAGTGTTCTCTGAAAAAAAAAGGCCTTCACTTTGAATCTGTCTCGGATTTCATGGTATGGATTACTTTACCAGGTATGTGTGTTGACAAATTTTGTCATATCGTCGCGGACACCTTGTGCGCTCATTACGGACCTCATTTTGGAAAACTCTGGTTTTGGTGATTTAATAAAATTACTAACCTTCGCTGGCCGTTAAATGTTATGATAATTTTTTTATATTTTTGCTTGCAAAGCAATGAAATCAGAATTTCATCAAGTCCCTTTCAAATTGATATGAATATAAAATCTGGTGTTTAGTAGATTTTTGATTTTAAGCAAATTATTTTCATTTTTATAATTAGACAACTAGAATGTTCCTTGCAAATGCAATACCTTCAGAAAATAATTACTACACTAAGATTAAGTCCTATAATTTCTGACATGCCATATTTAGCGCCGAAAAGCGCTAAAGATTCGAGATAATTGCACGCAAAAATGCTACTTTTTCCAAAGCTACAATGTCTTTTTTGCACAATAATTACTATATGCACAATAAACACGATAATCACTCTTTTTTTTTGCACAACTGGTGCGGTGACCATGCACAATTTTTTTGTACATGTTATAGTTTAGTTGCGGTCTCCCTATTTGCAACCTTTGCTCTATTTTGTTTTCAATTATAATCAATTGTTCTTTTGAATGCAAATAAAGACAAACTGCTGTTACTACTACTACTACTACTACTACTATTACTACTACTATTACTACTATTTTAATAGCCTACAACGTCTAAGCCTTTCTATAAAACAATTTCTTGTTCTGTTGCAAAAGTTGTGGATAGTAGACTGGCGTTTTTGTGCCATTATCTTAGTTTTCAACTTATAAATAACGTCGACTTGAACACTAAAGGCAGTCTGCTGTGTATTTAAGTAAAAATTCCAAGTTTTATTTATTGTACCACAATGATTTTAACATATCATATTTTCCTTTGATCATCATAAAGGAATAGCTAAACTTACTTTTGTTTTTGCTACATTTTAGATATGCAGAGGTATGTCGGAAAACTGATTTGGGAGAAACTTCTTGCGATAGATTTTCATATTTTAGCAACACGGTGCGAAAGAAAACATAGCCTACTGCTTTTGCTAGTAAGCTATTTCAAACCCAAACGAAATTAATAATTTTTACTAACTGTAACTTGCAACAGACAGCACTTTATTATAGATTATGGCTGTTTAATTGGTATTATAAAATACGCTTTTAACACCTTCCGAGATAGCCGCCAAAAAATGCGAAATACGCGATTTTATGACAGGAAGGGTTAGCGCAGGGGTGTCCAAATGCGAAATACGCGATTTTATGACAGGAAGGGTTAGTGCAGGGGTGTCCAACCCGCGGCCTGCGGGCCGCATGTGGCTCTCGAAGCCTTTTGGTGCGGCCCGCGAAGGAATTTTTAATCAGACATTTCATCCAGTTGAATTATTATTTTAGTGCATTTAAACCTCCACAATCTGTGTTGCGCGAGAGTTGCCGAAGTGTTCTGTAAAAGCTTTCGGAAAGCACTAATTCAGCAACAAATAACGTCCACAATCAGAGAGAAGACTTTTTTTTGTAGAAAACGATCAGTTTTGGGACAAAAATTGTAAAAAATTCCTTGAATCCAAATGAAGACTTTTTTCTTTTTTTTTTAGAGAACACCTCTTTTGGTGACGGAAATTTTCGTACAAACTTGCATGACAACATCACTTTGATTGTTTCAGCGATTGCGACCCGTGATAAACTCAGAGACGAAAATTTGGCCCGCGACAAGCAAAAGGTTGGACACCCCTGGGTTAGCGTACAAAAATGCTCTAGTCATAAAATGCTCCCGCAGTGAGCATTAACTTTATTCAGACTGAACTTTTTAGAAAACTTGTAGGACTGAGAGGGAGGGCGAGGCGGAAAGTGCCCGCGCTCTTTGTTTGCTTATATTTCGACAATTAGTAGCGCAAAAAGTGTCATTCACGGTTGTATAGAAAAAAATTTCATACTCTTTCATTAGAGATACTTAAATGTTGTAATGAAATATCATTTCGGATTGAAAAATCGAGTTTTCGAAAGGTAGTCCACTTTCGTAAATTGGCTGAAAAGCAAAGATTGGTTTCAGAAATTTAACGACTTTGGCGGTTTGATTGATTGTATGATTAAAAGTAAAATTCTTTCACAGTTGGAATCCCCTTAGGGAGGTTACTGCAGTTCACAGAAGAAGAAACTCTATTTCTGCAAAATCTGATTTCATTATTAAAATGCTTTGATCTTAGCAACAACGAATGTTTTCAAAATTCACTGGACTTTTTTTAACAATTTTGGAAATGAACTTTTTATACAATAAAAAAGAAATAGCCTACAATTCATTCCAAGAAAAAATTGAAATTTTAAGTGTCAAATCGTACTTTTTTATAATTATTTCAAAATGTTTTAATAAGCCTAATTTAAAAAATTTAGTTAGGATTGATTACTTTGATGAAATAAATTTTTTTGGATTTTTGGAAGCTTTTTTCTTTTTTAGTAGGTTAGTCTAGCCTACATGTAGTAGAATATTTTATAGTCGAACTTGACTAATGCTCTGGCGTATATTTTTTTATTTTAAATTTACCGTTTATTGAATTATTTACATTTCATCAGAGTAGGGCTGCCCAACCTGAGACCCGCAAAGTTTATTGTTGGAGCCCGGCAAAGAATTTGTAATTAAATAATCGATCAAATTATTGTAATGCTTTGAATCAATCTAATGAGGCGCAGAAAACTCGGAATACATTGGCTAATTTTTGTGTCAGTAAAAATTTTTTGCTTTATATAAGAATAAAACATGCAGAGTATAAAACAACCTAACATTTTCCAAAACAGTCATTATCATTGAAATGAATTTCTACCGAGAGTAATTTTGGATTTTAATAGTGATTTGATCATAACTTACGACACCGACATTTTTCTTTCAGAATTATTCAATTTATAGTAAGAATTTTAACATTAGAATAAAAAATAAAATATCGATACAACCAATTAATGATATTGCACTCGAGCATAGCACAATACATATTCTATTTCAATGGTTCCCAACCTTTTTTTTATAGCGACCTAATTTTTAGAAACAAAACAATTTCAGGAATCTTGTGACCCAAAATTATTGCAGTGAAGATCACAAAATTACATCGATAATTTAATGCAACAATTTTCGCTTGCCTAATGAGAAAGTTGCGCTTGCTTGGCGTCTGCGAGTTTTTAAATCGGGGCTTTACTTTACTTAAGCACGGCCGCAGGTCAGCTTCAACGCCCGACTGATTTCGATGTTTTGTTTTCAATACACACAGTGCGCTAAATGCAGTTTCGCAAAGCCAAGTTGTCGCAAACGAAATCAATTATCTCATCCCAAATTTCCAAACTGTTGGATACAATGGATTCATGAAAGCCCAAAATTGGATATTTGCAGTTTGTTGCTTCTGTTGTCATGTCCATAAACTCTTCTGTAACATGGAGAGGTAGATGAGGCAAATCTGTGCCTGCGAATGGATCAAGCATCCAATCATCTTCATCACTTGGCGTTAGAGCTTTACCGTAATAATTCTCAAACTTTTGAACAAGCATTTCCAGGTGTCCGATTACGGTTTGCTTAATATTAACTTCTTTGTCACATAAATAGTGTTTTAGTTCAGGGAACATATAGTATTCACCTCGAGTCGCATAGCTTTTCCACAAAGAGAGCTTTTTGTGGTAAGCAGCAACTTGGGCGGCTTGTTCAATAATCGTAAAACCAGCACCCTTCATAGATAGATTTAAACTGTTCAAAGAGTCAAATATGTCGGCAAGATAAGCAATTTTTCCGATGAATTCTTTTTGACTAAACTTTTTAGCTAATACCCCAAAATTCTGTTGCCTAAGAAAGAAACCGATTTGTTCTCGCCGGTCAAAAAAACTTGCTTCAGAACACGACCCCGTGAGAGCGATCTCACTTCCGTGTGCAGCAGCAATGCCTTATGATCAGCATCCATGTTGATGCATCGAGACGAAAATAAACGCTGAAGTTAGTGGCCTTGCCTTAATTAAATTCACGCGCATTTTACAACAAAATTTAATATAATGAAAACAATGTTCCACCAGCGCAACTGCAAAAGACACCGCTAAACCGCAAGGGTATACTGGCGGCGGTTCCGATATGCTAACCACATCGAGTTAGCTAACACGGATACGGGTTAAGACAAGCAAAACCCTGCAGTTCCCATTACAAACATATAGTAAGAACGGTCAAGTCAATCAACAAGCAAGTGTCGACAGACCTGTTTCGTCCTTATTATTATTATTTTTTTTTTTTATTTATATTATATAACGCATAAACAATAAAAGAAACACATAAAAAAGACGAAATTGTAGTTCAAATATGCAATTTTGTTTAAGGTTTTTTTTTTTTTTTTTTAATTAGTAGAAAAAGAAATGCAGGATATCAAACAATGGGTTATCATCAAACAATACAAAAATGGATTTATCTTTGCAAACACAATGGGTCATTGCAGAGTACAATATATATAATAGGTAACAGTATTGAGAGCATTATGTCCAATTGTGTTTAAAGTAATGAGTATATATAACTTAAGAGTTATAAGAAATTTTGTTTGTGAATGATTTGAATTTACATTTGATTTTGTAGTGAGTTTCGTTTAATAAAGTTGGTGATATTTGTGTGTTATATGTTTCAGTTAAATTACGAAGTTCAAGGGCGTGCATTCAAATTAGGGAGGACATTTTAGTTATTATTATTTGGGGTAGTTTTTTTTGTGCCTTGTAATTAAAGAGAATGACGTCTTTGGTTATAGAGATTTGTTTTTGAAGTGTTTCTGATAGTAGGGGTTCTAGGGATAGGGTTAATTGTTTGATTGGTGGGCATTCAGAGAATAGATGGTGAGGGTCATCAGTTTTAGTCCGGCATATTTTGCATAAAAAATCATTAGGGTTACGAGGTTTTATGTTGTGTTTAATGAAAAACCATCCCCATAAATATCCTTTATAGATTGTTATGAAAGCTATTTCTTTTTCGTAATTTGAGAAAAGAGAGGAGGATGGTCTGATGAGTGTGAGTCGGAGCCAATTGTGAGTTGAGGGAGGATTAAAGTTTGTAGGAGGGTTAGGTAAAGGATTTGTTTCAGGCTTTAATAGATGGAGATACAGTTGTTTGAAAGATAGTTTTGAAAGAGTCTCAGGTTTAGCATTAATTTTGGCTAAGAGTGTAAGAATTCGTAAACTTTGTAGAAATTATCATCAGTGAATTTCGCATTAAACTGTTGTGGCCAATCGCTGGCCGATTTTTTCAAAAAGTCCGGGCCACAAAACCATGCTTTGTCGGACGCTAACGCATCAGCAGTACAGCCACGTGAAGCCAGATCAGCTGGGTTCAATGCGGACGGTACATGACACGTATAGTGCTGAATTTGCGCCAAACGATTCCTCGAAAAAAAGGGGAAATTTTTTACTTTCAGCCTGCAGGCTTTGTAGCACAATCGTGGAGTCAGTCCAATATATGCAAGGACATGACTGTAGCTCCAATTCAGTACGCACAAATTTAGCAAGTTTCACAGCATCCAGAGCAGCCTCCAATTCTAATTTAGGAATAGTATGTTTTTCCGATCCGGCAAGCAAAGATTTTGCCATCACCAATGAACAGTGTACTTGTCCATCATGATTCACATATCGCAAGTAACACACAGCACCACGCGCCACGTTTGAGGCATCTGCAAACGTGCGCAACTGAACATCACTAACATCGCTCATTGGCTTTACACAACGAGGAACTACAAAATCCTTCAGACTGCACAAACTCTCCTTCCACCTCTCCCAATGCACGGCATCGGTTGGGGATATAGATTCGTCCCATTTAATCTTATCATGACACAACTTTCTAAACAGCAGCCTTGCTTCAAGTACGACAGGGGATAAAAAACCCAAAGGATCAAACACAGCGTTCGTGATCGAAAGCAAATTTCTACGCGTTGGTGACTTATTCGGCAGATTAATGACAAATTGAAAGTTATCGCTTTGTACGTTCCATCTCATCCCTAACACTCTCTCATTCGCCACATCCCCGAGCTCAATTTTTGACATTACTTGAGCTCTGTCTTCAACATTGATGCTTTGAATAACAGCAGGACTGGTAGAGATCCACTTGTTTAATCGAAATCCTCCACAAGCAAGCAGATTTTGGAGGTCCTTTACTAGCCTTATGCCTTGTCCTCGTCGGCTGCTGTTATCAAACAGTCGTCGACATAAAAGCTCTTCTTAACAATTTCGACCATATCAACGCCGTAATTCTTACCAAATTGCTTAGCAGTCTCTAACAGTGCAAAAGCTGCACAACTTGGCAAAGACTTTGCTCCAAAGAGAAACAGTCATCCGGTAGGGCAAAGGTTCTTTACTAAGATCACCCTGGGGCCACCACAGAAATCTTAGGCAATCACGGTCTTCAGGTGCACATCTAACCTGGTGAAACATTTCCTCGATGTCAGAAACAATAGCTATCCGCTCTTTGCGGAAGCGCAAAAGTACTCCGATTAGTCGGTTGACAAGGTCGGGTCCCTTCATGAGGTTTTCATTAAGACTAACACCCTTACTTTTGGCCGCGCAGTCGTACACAATTTTGACTTTGTCAGGTTTATTGGGATTCAACATCGGGTGATGCGGAATGTACCAGGTACGGTTTGAGGAATCTCGCTCTTCTTCTGGCACTATTTCTGCATAACCTTTGTCGAGCACACTTTGCATCTCTTGCGTATATTTTATCTTCAACATATCATCTCGTTCAAGTCTCCACTTCACGCTTTCTAATCTCCGTTTAGCCATATCCAAGCTGTCGGGCAATTTTACAGAAGCGTTTTTCCAGAGCAACGGTAGTTGGTAGTGTCCATCCTTGTGAACAATTGACTTACTCATGCAATCATATGCTACCACATCCTCTGCAGAATATTTTGACCCAAACTCACGAACTTCACGATTCGTTTTTAGCCATGACATCAGACTGTCTATGTCCGCAGCATCTAGCCCTTCCGACGGTGATATAAGTTCTCCCTCTTCAGTCACAAGTAAACCCTTCATAGCATCAACACACTCCGGAGTACGTCCACCATTGAGAAGAAGATTGGTACAGGGCGACACAACATTTGTGTCCAAGTTTGGTCCTTTAAGAAGCCACCCTAGCGGTGTTCTTATTGCATGAGGACTCGAGTGAGGATCTGGAGAAATGCGTGTTTCTACAGGAAACTGGGCCAAATAGTGATCGTTTCCTATCAGCAAAGAAACCGTAGCATGGTCAAGTCTGGGCAAAGTGACACCCTGAAGATGGTCAAAACTTTCCAAATTACACAGCACATTTCTGCTTTCTGGGTTCACTGGTATGCGCTCAATTACGGCTACTCTACTTAGTGTGAAATTATTGACACCATCTAAAGACTTAACCGAAAACGGGAATGTCTTCGATTGCAAACGTTCGGGACACTTAATAGTCAAGGTCTCTACAGAGGTTTCAAACTTTAAGCCAGTTCCATACAAACCTAGCGCATCAATTAATGCTGGTTCACAGAAGGACATCGACGATCCGGGGTCCAACAAAGCATAAGTAGCAACCTCTGCCTCTTCACAACACACAAGAACAGGAACTATATCGAGGAAGGAACGAGAAGCTCGACCAATTGAGCCAACAGCGTTTGCTATTGCCGTGCTACACACCGGGGTAGGATCCGCACCTGATGCAACCGCGTCTACATGCAAAAGGGGGTGATGGCTACTACTCTGACACGATTCTACATCACATGTCCTTTTACTGTTGCAATTCTTTACTCCATGCCCAGGAAGTAAGCACCGGAAACACAAATACTTCCTGCGAACAACCGCCTTTCGCTCACTAACTGTCTTGCTTCGAAAATCTTTGCATTTGTCCAGCTTGTGTGGCTGACCGCAACAAACACAGCTAAGTTCTTCTTTAGGCACGTTAGACCCATCCTTGGTAGAACTATCCATTAGCTTCTGTTGTGCTACTGTATTAAACGCCCGCGTTTTCGACTTAAGGGCATCACTGATAGTTGGTTTGTGCGAACCTGGCGCAAAGATAGCCCTGTAAAACGTCGAATTGGCTTCTTCTGACTCGGAAATCACAAATTTTGCAAAGTCATCGAAAACAGCAATTTTTTATCACGTTGTTGGATTTTATACGCGGCTGATGTCCATCTTTTGCGCATATCAATTTGTTAGCAATACTAGAAATAAACCCAACAGAGTTTATGGTCGCCTATCCTGCAGTATGCTTTAAGGAGATTAAGCATCTTTTCATTAAAAGAATAAAAATTGGTTACCAACTAATAAAAGTCACACCGTGCAATATTTAAAAAAATACAATTAAAATTATTTCTGAAATATTCATTTTGACAAAAAACGCACTTACCGAAGTTATTCGGCTTTTTTTTATCTAAGAAAAAGGCGCATTACATTTTAAAATTTGTAACAATGTAAAAAAAATTAACTCTCGTCAACATTGCTATGAATGCAAGTTTTAGCTGGTTTATTTACTATAGTATTTCAAATAGTTACTGCTACGTTCAAAGTGCGCTATTTACTAATGTGAGAAAAATAGTTTTGCTTTTTTTATTATCTTCACTTTTTTGGGAGCGAGTTTTAATTTATTAGTAAAAGGTCTAAGGCAGGGGTGGCCAACCTGTGGCGGATTGCATCCTGATTTCCAGCGATGCCCCCCTTTTTTTTTAGAGATCAGCTCGGTTTCACTATGAAATTTCGAAATCTTGCGTTTGTGTGGCGGATATAAACTGGATATGAACCTAATAAAATAGGCGGTTTAGGAAAAAAGGTTGGCCACCCCTGGTCTAAGGTCTCTTATATGATGTGAAGAGAGGGCGTCGGGCCAAACCGTTTAAAGTAATCTTCCGGTTAAGATTCAGCAAATTTTATTTTTACTGGTTCAGTTTAGGTTCAAAGAATAATAACGGGTTTATGGATCCAGTCCGTGTTCGGTTCGACCCCGACGCCTTGCATAGACACAGTTTTAAAATTACATTGCCTTCAAGCGGTGAAACAAAATAGCTGACGTCTGCTGATAAGTTTCAAAACTTAAGATAAGACGTTTAACAGGGGTTAAAGCAAGTTCTATCAATCAATCAATCAACGTAGGGTTAATTATTTATAAAGTATCTGAGAAGTGGTTTTTTTTTTTTTTGATGGCAAATAGAATTAATAATAGCATTAGTATTTGTTCAAAAACTTAATCGCTGTTGAATTTTATTTTTTACAGGTAATTTACAATAAACCCTGCACTATAACAGTATAAGTTTTGTTCCAACAGTTGGTTTAAAAAAAAAAAAAAAATGATTGCTTTGTGTAATATATTTGTAGTGTATAAATGGATTAATTTTAAATTTTTAATATGGCTTTCTAAGTAGACAAATTTTAAAAGTTTTGAGTAAAGCAATGCTGTGTAACGTTTTGGGTCTCTTCAAGAAGTCACCATAAGCGATTTTTTTCGGCGAAATTAACCCGGATTCCCTCATTCAGCAGCAGTATGTTACAAAGAAGAAATTAAGAGAAAAAGATTTCTCAAGAAGTGATAGTAACTGCAGTGGGATCTGGGTTAGTTTCTCAGACGAAAATCGCTTACAGTGACTTCTTGAAGAGACCCAACTTTTTTGCAACAGTACATACTTTAGACCAGTAGTTCTCAACCTTTTTGCTAGCATGTACCATCTAGAGAATTTTTGAGTCTTTTCAAAAAGTCACTATAAGCAATTTCTTTTGGTGAAACTAACCTAAAATGCACCAAAAACACCAGAATGGAATAGAAAAGAAACCAAGAGAAAAAGAATTTCAAAAAGCGATAGTAACAACAGAGGGGTTCAGGGTTAGTTTCACGAATGAAAATCGCTTACACTGACTTTTTAAAGAGAGCCAAATTTTCTTGATACTACATATCATGAAGTTCATTGAAAAATTAATTATTCAGATTTATTTAATAAATATGGTAGTAGAATTTAGTGCAATGGTTGTATTTGCTTTTCTTACACAAGTTACTTTATGCACAGACCCATCACATTAACTGCACATTGAAAATCATGGAAAGACTATATAAAGCAATTTCGACTTTGGTTTTAATACTTATCATTATAGAGAAGCACTGCTGGGTTTTTTAAAAAAGTCATTGCAAGCAATTTTTGTTTGTGAAACTAACCCAGATCCTCCTGTGTTTACTATTGCTTCTTGAGAGATCCTTTTTCTCTTGGTTTTTTCTTAATTCAATCCTGGTCCTGAAAGGGGATTCAGGGTTAGCTTCACTGAAAAAAATTGCTTACAGTGACTTCTTGAAAAGACTTGCACTGCTCACACTTCCATGAGGCAAGGTTTTTGACCATTTGATACTGTTTGGCTTTTTTGTTCATTGGCCGTAAGTTTAGCTTCTGTACAGAAGCTAGCAGTGTAGAAACAAAATATGCAATAGAGCTGTTTGGACCTTGAAAAACAAAGTCATAGGTTGAAAGTATCAAAAATATTTGATAAGTAGCTTGTCACAAGAGAAACTTCAGATTAATCAAATAGTCGTTTTTTGTGTGTAAAATTTTTGCAACTCTTTTCTTAATTCAAAAACTTTATCAGATTTCCTTGTGACAGCCAACATATATTTATATAAAAAATGAGCCATTTGTTTTCTAAAATATTTATAATATCATTGTGCAGTCAAACACAAAAATGGAAAGGCAACAATTTTATGATATATATCATATGTCAGATTAAACTTGCATTTTGAAAATAGTTAAAATAATTGCAGCACAAGTGTTTGCATAACTTTTTTAAAAATTTAATATAAAAGTACACAATCTGATTATGACAATAATGTTATAATTTATAATAAAAATTAGCTCAAAAGTATTTATTAGAACAACATGAATGAATATCTAGAAAATACGATTTAATTCAAGTGTTAAATTTTATTGAAATCTAACAACTATTTACGTACCATTTAAAAAGGTCTCACATATCACTAGTGGTATGCATACCACAGGTTGAGAACCACTGCTTTAGACAAAGCAAAAAACTACTTTAACTACAGTTACCATAACTGTTTTTGTCTGTGAAACTAACTGGGACCTCCCTGAAGCACCATGAGTAAATAAAAAAGTAACCAAGAGAAACATGATTTCTTAAAAAAGCAATAGTAACCACAGGGGGATTTTAGGCTAAAGGATTCCATTCCTCCCGATGCTGCCAAAAATTTCTCAGTTAATTTTATCAACAAAAAAACCTTATGGTGAATTCTTAAAGAGACCCAAAAAGTATTAGTTTATATTTATGTGGTTGTTTTTGCTTAGTTAATGAACGAAAAAGTAAGCTTTCTATAAATTTGTTTAGGTTTATGTGCCATATATATTTTCTAAACAACGTTACAGTCAGGTCCAATCATTTACTTAATTAAATCTACTTGTTTTAATTAATTAAAGTTATATATATATATATATATATACAGTAAAAAGTTATGTAAAATGGATCTTTCATTTAGCTTATTTTTCAAGTAAGTGCCATTGCTTAATTTTAATTAATTGTTATTTGTGAAATTTAAAATGATTGTACTGTGACTATAAATAGACATACATATTGCTTTTTACTTGTTTGGACTCATGATATCATGATATTAAAATTTATGTTAACAGTGTTTAACTTTTTTTGGGGTCTCGTTCACTGTTTGCCTTTATTAACCTTGCAGGTTTTGGGAATTCCCAACATTTAAAAGATAATCAACTTTACTCAGTGAATAGTAAACAAAAACCTTTTTTAAGGATAAGTTGCAGTGTTAATGTAATAGAACATAACGTTTCACTTTGGTAATTATTTAAATTTATTATTTAATCATAAATTGCATGTAAGCTTTAAAAAAAGTTAAAATTTTTCAAAATTTTAAACTTTTTTTGAAGTTTTTTTTATAGTTGTTCATTTGTTTATATCTTATACCTCTTTTGCTTTTATGATGAAAAAACAAGTTTGCGAAACTAAGTTGAATCTATCGTATTCGTGTACAAGATGGTACCTTATAAGTTAAGTGATTAGCGCTGCCGCATTCACGATCAAATTGTTACTCAAAGAGCTTTTTAATGAGCGCCATCTGTTCAAAAGAAACTCCAAAACTAAAGATAACATCACACCTGATGAGACCTAATTAGGTCGAAACAGGGCCTTGTCGTGTTGTTATTACAAAATTTACAATTGTACTGTGTATGTTATCTTTAGTTTTGGAGTTTCTTTTGAACAGATGGCGCTCATTAAAAAGCTCTTTTGCTTTTATTAATGATTTTCTTGTTGCAGTACCTGTGTTCCCTGTCTGTGTTTTATTCTTTTTTTGCTAAGTGTTATTAAGACATCCAAATCTTTTATTGACTTTTAAAATATTTCAGAATTCAGAATATTACTTATGATTTGCATTTGGCATTGAGCAAAGTTTATTTTGAAAAATTAGAATATTATTTAAATTGTAAAATTATTATCTTTTTTCACTTGTCAAACTCTAGGAGAGTAAGTTCCAGTCTTGCAGCCTTGGTCTGCACATAGTGGATTCTATGGATTTCTTGTGCAGCAAAATAAAAAATTTAAGCTGCTTAGAGTTAAGTTGTTTGGCTTGCATGGTCTGATGGTGTTGTCCCTTGCATGTAGGACTACATTTAGTTTGTACAAATCTCAATAAAATATGTATCACCGACAAGCTCTAACCAGAGCGAAATTTGGGTCTGGTACTTGTTTTAGGTAGCATAGTTTTTTCTTTAAAATTAAGTTCTAAAATTCACTATCAATCTTTTGATTAAACTTCATGTTTTTGCTTTTATGATTGTAAGAAATATTGCATTGTCACCTTGGATTTCAGTGCTTTTTTTCCAATCTGAGATTAGACTTGCATTTATCACCTTGGTTTACAATGCTTTTTTCCCAATCTGAGATTAGACTTGCAATAACTCTTTTATTTTATTTTGTTTGCAACAAAAGTGTTATCTTGCTATAGCATCTCAATGGCCCAACTTACAGATGCTTTAATTTCTTAGTGTGACACATATTTTTGGCTTTTATTTTTAATGACATGTCCAACTCCAAACCATTCTAATCTCTGCTCTTTTTTGTATTCTTTATGCTACATATTTCAACCACTTTTTTGTTAGTTTTTGCAGGAACTCTCACTTAAAATATTTTGTTGTAATGTTTTACTTCCATTTATTACTTTATTATCTATTCATATTTTATTGCATCAATCAATCTTATTGCATTAATCAATCTTACTCTTGAAATTTGGTTTTATTGTATCAATTACTCAATGTCATTTCTATTGTACAAATTTATTCATGATTGTTTCCTACTTATTAACTCTTTTTTTTAAGCTGCTTTATTAGTTCATCAGTTAAATTAGTTCAGCCATACATATAAACTGCTGTTATAAATTAAACTCTTAATCTTACCAAGTAGTAAAACATGGTGACTAGAACTATACATGATAAAAGTTATGCTGCAGGGTTTTATTCTAAATGCATCTTTGCAAGCATTGCAATCATATCATTAACTTTCATGAAGCAAACATTAAAAAATCATTTATCATGAAACAATGTGCTCTTAGCTTTTCCTTTAAAGTTATGTGTTTTTTTTACAATCCTTATATTTTGCTCTCACAGCAATGCTTTTTAATGTGGGGTTTATGTCCCACTAGTAAAACCTGTAAAAATATAATTGGTTATCAACTTTTGATATAAAATAAACCAATTGTCATATAAATTATTTACTTCCTAATGACATTAAAAATGTTGAACTTAGAGCAACCATATCTGGATTTGCTTTGAGAAATGACAGGATATTATTATTTACTTGAATTTTTTTTATGAATAAAACTGCAATTTAGAACTGATTATTAAAACAGCTGAACAGAGGAAATGAGTTTAAAATCTTTTCAAGAAAACAACAATGTTACAAAAATAGAGTTTAAATTTAGGTTCTGTCAAGTTCATCATTAATGTAACACTGTATTGATTATTCCACTAACCACTAATTTCTTGGTTCATTTACTTTAAATTAAATTGAAATACAAAATACATGTCAAAAGTTACTTGAAATTAAGACTTTTTGTCTTAAGTTTTTATAAGGTCAAATTCTATGCACAAAATCAAACTATGTAAAAAGATGCATAAATTAGATCCTGCTCTTAAACAGTCTATTAATTCTACTTTTTAAAATATTTTACAAGAAATTAAACTCTGGGTTGTAAATAGAATATGCCAAGTTGTCAAATTTAACTCCAGCTCACTTTGTCAAAACCTAAAATTGTGGCTTCTGGATTTATGACCCCAGCATTCTGTGGCTTATAAATGACAACAAAACTGATAATTCTATTAACTTGTTACTGTGTAAATTAAATGTTTTTATTTACTATTTTTCAGTATGTTATTTGTTTCAGCATGGTGAGTGGTTAAGAGTGCTGCATTGATGGCAAATGTGATCGATTAACATGGTTACAATTCAAAACCTACTTGCATCATTTGATTGTGTCCTTGAGAAAGAAATTATATGGTAGGCATGTCAAACTGGGCTGCCTGTGGCTTACAGGCCTTCAAGTAAACTAAATTAATTTTTTGATCTGCAAGTAAATATGATTACTAAAAAAAGGTCATGACTTCATTTCCTAAACAGATTCCTGCATGCAGCAAATTTAGTGATGCAATCCACATATGTTTATGAGTTTGACGTGCCTGCCATACACCACTTTCTTATGCTTGGCTATATTGGCAATCTAAATTTCAATCATCTAAATAAAAAACCTATAAAAGCAAATAAAGGATTTAAACCACACAGCAATATCTTGGCATCTTCACACTTCTGATGCTTTCCTGCAAATTAGAGGATAAATAAAAATAAAAAAAATAAATATTATTTGTAAAAATTCTTCTCTTTATTTCATAATGTGCTGATTATTAATTTATTATTTGTTACTGAATTTGTAACTTAATTTGGTTTATACATATAAGTTTTTGAAGCAACAATGTTTTTGTTCAAATAATCTTAAAAGTACATTTGTTCTTAATTATCTATTTTTTTATTACTACTACACTGGTCTGTTCAAAATTTTTAATTTGAATTAAAACATGACTGTACAAAACATCAACAGTAACTGCTTATGTATTTGCAAATACCATATAAAGTATAATTTCTTGAAACAGCAATATGATTTCTCATTCCTCAAAAACTCATTCTTCTGTTCAAAACTAAACAAACCCAAAGATCAATCAAATATACAGAACCAAAAATTTGGAATTCTATTAGTCATAACCTGAGAATAATGTCATTGATCAATTTAAAAAACATTTTAAATTATTTCTACTTTCCAGCAATTAAATTTTTGAAATTTTTACAATTTATTATATATACCATAAAACCTCTAATTTAGCGCCACCCTGCCTCTTCAAGAAGTTGCTGTAAGCAATTTCTTTTTGCGGTAAAACTAACCCAAAATCCCTCTTTCAGCATCAGCATTAGCATGAAATAAAAAAAAAACAAGAGAAAATGGATCTCTGAAGAAGCAATAGTAACTGCAGGGGAATCCGGGTTAGTAAATCGCTTACGGCGATTTTTGAAATAACAGGGTGGCGCTCAATTAGAGGTTTTGCAGTATTTATTTATTTTTTTCTTGGTTGTTTGATTGTTCTTTAATTAATCTTAATGCTGTTTTTGCTTTTTTGTGTGTACATATTCAATTTTCAATATTGAGATATAGCTTGTATATGCCTGTATTTCTTCATGGTGAATGCTTGACTTGAAGACCTCGCATTCACTTTGCAACCACCCTGTCACAATTTTTGAATTTGTATTATAATATCATGCCCTCATATGCAACAAATAAAAATAAAGTAAATTTGCGTTTATTATGTGGGGTGCTTTGCAAGTGTAAGATAAAAAATTTTTGCTGCATTATCTTTCATGATACGTATATAAATGATTTTAATTGCACATGCATATTGGGGTATACACAGAAACTGCCACAATATCATTTTTTGATTTTTTGACTCTAATTCTAAGGTGTCATTTTATTTTTAAACTAGTAAACACGTCATATTACTGAAATATGACTTTTAAATAAGGGTTATTATTTTTTTGTTTGAAGATTGATAATATTCTCTTTGCCAAAGGTTGTTCAAAGGCTACAAATTTAATTGTTTTAAATTTTTTGTAAAAGAGATTGGTAAATTTATTTAAAATTGCACACTGGTAACTAGGAAAAAAAAACTTGTGATTGATATAAGTTTTTGTGTGTTTACCATATTGGTTAACAAAGGTTTTAAAAATAATGTCTTTTACTTAGTAGGCATTTAAAATTAATAAATCATTTTATTGTGTCATATTTATAGATTAAAAGTACTTTTTCTATTTTTATCCATGGGTTCTATAAGTGATGATGTTGAAGCAATGGATGCTTCCAATTTTAAACGTTGTGATCAAAGTTCGTTCTGCCAGTAAGTTTTAAACCTATTTATTTTGCATTTGTATGCTTTCTTAATTTAGACGAAATAATTTTCATATTATTTGTTAAAGAATACGGAATTGATTCTTTCCAGTACCACAGACTCTTTTACTGTTTGTTAAAATTTTCCTGATAAAATGATCGAAAACCTGGATTTTTTTGACAATTTTGTTGAGCAGATGTTGTCAAATATACTTTTCATAGTTAAGGAAGTTGAACACGTATTCCTTTCTATTATAAATCTACTGTTATTTTTATTGTGTTTTGCCTAAATTAGCTAATCTCAAATTTACGAGGCGTATTTTCAGGCGCCAGCGAAATTATAAACCCAGCATATCGCCATATGTTGTAAATTTTGGGTCCTTGCGTGCCCCATCGTCCAATCAAGTGAGCTTAGATATCACAAATACTGACAATGGGCATCCTTTTGTATTGGATGTGTTTGGTTTTGATGACAAGACTTTTCGTCTAAAAATTAATGAAGCAAATCCTATAAAACCACGATACGAAGTTCCTAACACAATCAATGATCTTCCAACACAAGCGTGAGTATTAATCATGATTTTTGTTAACCCATTTATAACAAAAACAAAAAGGATCAATTTTTTTGTGTCTTCGTTAAGTTATGAAATTGTACCGTATTTGTCGATATACTTTGGTAAAAACTGCTAGTTTCACAGGAAAAATTCAACGCATTTGTCTATTTTCAAGTTTTTTTTGTCCAAATAGGCAACAGTTTGTGTCATAAATTTGCATTGAGGAGAGCTGCTTTTGAACGCCCTTTTTAATTGTTCTATTTTTACAATGTGGTTTAAATGACCTTATTTATTGCTATGCTGCTCTCAGTTGCAAAGTTGTTTTAACAAATTATGGGCTAAGGGTAAACTACTCACTTTATACAGTAGATAGAATTACTCGTACATGTAATAAAATAATTGATAAATAGATATGCTACTAAAGACAAAGCATATGTATCATCAGCGACGTAGTATGGCTAGTGACAGCCATTTCGTCATCAAAAGAGAAGAGTTATTAAAATAGATTATTTAAAGAAGAAATGGTGTAAAAATGAAGAATGATTGTAGTAGTTTGTATCTGTGATTAGAGAAAAGAAGATTGTTTGCTAAAGTTATGGAAACAAATAATTAGAAAGCAAAATATTAGTTGACGAAGAATAACATGGAAGCAAACTGTCAATTAAGCCATAAAGATGTTACAAAATTGATAAGAATTAAGCTGAAAGCAAAAACGACTGGAGAACGTAGAAATTGATATGAGTTACTGCTATCTTTTACGAGAAACCTTTGATTATTACTCAGGCGAATGTAAAATTTGCTTTAAAAGGTTGTTCCATGACCAAAGCATATAGCAGGAAATTAAAAAATTTGCTTTCCATTGTTTAACAATTTTCCCATGGAGAGCAAATAATCTCGCGTCTTCCGCGATGACGTTCACGAATAGCCAAAAAAAATCAAACAAACGGACAAACAAACTTTTTAAAAAAACCGATCTTCTTTCTGTTTTCGAAAGTCATGAAAAGCTAAAAATTGACGTAACTTTAGGGAAATAGCTGCTGAGGCAAGTATTGATAGAAAGCTCGCTCTGGTCTCAAAAGGCTTTATGTAGCCTTTCCCTGATATCGAAGGTAGATTGTCACACTTTTGTTGTATCGGTTAAATTTGAGGTTCTTTTAATTTTTTTGTTCGTTATTTGCTTCATTTTAAAATGCAAGTAATATAATAGGCTAAAAGTATCTACATAACGCAATTTTACGTTCTTCAGTTTTATTCTAAAAACCGAGCCATCGAATCAGACCATATCCTTGCTATTGTCAAACAATCCGAATATAAAGATTGCAATTTCGTGTCAACCTTTTCGTCTTGACGTTTACGATGAAAATGAACCAGTGTTCAGTTTAAATTCCCGCCATCTTTTGCATGTGGAGCACCTTCGAGAAAAGCCCGTCTCAAAACAGTAAGTTATTTACCATTTACATTTTTTATATCATAATATTAGATTTATATATTTGTTTTCAACATTTATATACTTGATTTAAAATGCCTCTTTATTTTTCTCGCTCTCATACAATTATATATGACGGTTGACAGAACTGCAAAAACGACTTTTAAGAGCGCAAATGCTAAAGGTTTAACAGAAGTTTCGAAATGTATAAAATCTTTAAATCAAATTCTGTCCCGGTGTTGGAAATACATTAATAAGGTCTACTTTTCGATTTGGAAGTTACTTCAATTATTACCATTAACAATTACGTTTCACCAGTACGAGTAAGCGAAAAATAGAAAGTTTTAGATGGTGGAAGTTTAGATTTTGTAGAAAAGCATGGGTTCTTGATTTGTAGCTGTGTTATCTTTTTTTTTTTGTTTTGAAGCTGTGAAAGCTTTCGTACACGATTTAAATTCTGCTTCCCAAACAATTTTTTAAAATTGTTTTGTCACTAAACGTATTGTTTTTTGCGTTGTTTCAGAAAAATTAGATCGAAGAGGCGCTTTCAGCACTTGTTTGAACCATTTGTAGAATGGCCGAAGCGCGGTGTCGTTTATTTGCAGCCCTAATCGACATTGTCGCTGTCTTGCCGTATTTTTCGTCATGTTCTTTTGTGTCTTTGCCATGGCGATCTTTACCAAAACGCCCCTAAAGTCACTTTCCTTAACTTTACATCGTACAGTCATATCATTCTATAACTAATATCAAGAAAAATCTATTTCAACCGGACGACTTGGAACCCTTGAAATCAGCTCGAATTAATCACGTTGCGTCGTTTTGTATTTATCTCTTTCGTCGCGTCGTCGTAAAGTCGGGAGAATAAATGATATGATGTTAATGATTTTCTAACCGGAAAACATTTTGAAACGAACAAAAAAATTTTCTATCACGTAAAATCAAAAAATTTCGTTCGCAGAAAAAACGAATTGCCCAACGAAATATTTTTCGTTTTCACTTTCCGGTGATTTTTGCCTTGAATTTTTTTAGGGAACCAGAAGAAGCAAAATCCGTAGACGCAGAGTCCGATGCTGGTAAAGAAACCCAACCAGAGGCACCTCAAGTAAACGCTTGTGTTTTCGATCTTTAAATATTTACTGAGTCAACTCATGCGGAAAAAATAGTTTTCTCTTTCTTGCAAAACTCGTTTGATCAAACCTTGTTTTGAAAGGATGTTGGTGAAGAACCACCTGAGAAGAAACTTGCTGAAGCCAAAGAAGAAAGTCAACCAGCCGAAGAAGTGAAAGAAGACAAAGATAATCTTCCTGGAATGTGGGAGGAAACATTTAAAACACACACTGACAGTAAACCCAGAGGTGGGCTCGCTTTTTATGATGTTTTTTACAACAACAATAATCTTGATGACGTAGTTGAGAGCAACGCAATCTGATTGGGCGAATTTACGAGGTAAAAAGGCGCTTGAGACCACGATACAACCGAAACACAACGACAATGAACACCGTCGTTTTCGTGCCGCTTTTTAATTCATAAACACACTCGAACATACTCGAGCACTTTCACAATCAATCGTATTATTCATCACGTCATAATCTCGTTGCTTTGCTCGATTCCAGGTCCGGAATCGATCGGCCTAGACACGTCGTTCGTCAACTTCGCGCACGTCTACGGAGTGCCGGAGCACGCCGACCGGCTGGCGTTGCGATCGACCGTCGGCAGCGAGCCCTACCGACTCTACAACCTCGACGTGTTTGAGTACGAACTCGACAGTCGCGCCGCTCTCTACGGATCGATCCCGTTCATGCTCGGCCACAAGTGAGCGGCCGCTTCGTTGATTTTTCCAGCGGGGCGTCGATGGCTTGAAGGAGAACACGGCTGTAGCGACGCTTCGCTCTTGGGCGACTCACTCACATTAAGTGTCGATAATAGTATTGCTGTAGCTTTGAAGTATTCAAATTTAGTTTGCCATATAGAAAGAGTCGCACATATAGTGTTAAAAATCGATGCTGTCATTTTTACACGATGGTTTTTAATATTGCCCGCGACGTTTGAATTCTCCGAATCTACGCAGAAAAGGTTTGTAAACTCGACAGTGCTGTTGCTGTTGCTTTGAATAAATCTGATCTTGTGGCACATAAGGCAACCGTCAAGCGATTACCCCTGACCTGCTTTCAAAGATTCCAAAATATTGCTGTCCGGTTGAAATTTTTTTTTTTTTAGTTTGTACACCGCCAAGTACAGGAAAGTTAATTAAAATGTCTTTTTAAAGACCACTTGAAAGTGAAAAAGGAAGTAAATGGATGCGACCGTTAATTTTCACCCCCCATTAAAACGGCGCTTGTTATATCTCGACCTCGCTACCAATTACTCACTGAATTAAATCTTTAGCGCCAAGCGAACGGTGGGTCTGCTCTGGCTCAACTCGGCTGAGACTTGGATCGACGTCGACTCGACCGAGGACAACAAGGGCGTCCTGGGAACTCTGTTCGGTTATTTCGCCACAAATGAAGCCGTGCCCGAGGTAGACAAAGCTCCGCGCTAACGAGTTTTTTGTTTCCTTTTTCTCAATCTTTCAAAACTGTGTCAAAGGTCAATGTTCATTGGATGTCCGAAAGCGGAATCATCGACGTCTACTTCGTCATGGGGCCTTCCCCCGCCGACGTCATGCGGCAGTATACGAAGTTGACCGGAACCACATACATGCCGCCGGAATGGGCCGTTGCCTACCATCAGAGCAGGTGCCGTGGCCAACTCGGTTGAGGGCGCTTCTTCGCGTGGAAGCCTCCCATATTTTAACGACGGCATACACTGTCGCGAACTGACATGATTTTTGCGAAATCGTCCAAACTAATTTTATTTCGTAAAAACCCGGATTTGCAGCGGTGACCTGGGTATTGACAAGGATTAGTAAAGATATTCGAAAGAAGATTAAAATTTTGGCGATTTATCGATTTTATCTTGTAGGTGGAATTACAAAGACGAAGATGACGTCAAAACCGTCGATCAAGGCTTCGACGACCACGACATACCGTACGACTGCTTGTGGTTGGACATCGAGCACACCGACGGAAAACGGTATTTTTCGATTTTGTGTTTCTTCGGGTTCGATTCTCCCTCTGTATTGCTTTCCTCAGATATTTCACTTGGGACAACCTCAAGTTTCCGAACCCCATCGAAATGCAAAACAAACTGGCGGCCAAGGGAAGAAAAATGGTGACCATTATCGACCCCCATATAAAGGTCGATTCCAATTATCACATTTACAGGCGAGTCTCTTGCGATCGCGCTAGTTCCATTTCCCGATCGAGAGAACAATTTTCTTTAATTTTTTTCTACGACCGTGTCTAGTGTCGAATCCGAATACGATGACGTCACAATACTTTTCGAGTTCAATGAATAACCGCAGGCCTCTTTTATTTGTTGCAGTGAGGCGCAAAACAAGGGTTACTTCATTAAAGACAAGACCGGCGGCGAGTTCCGGGGCTGGTGCTGGCCAGGCGACTCTGCTTACCTCGATTTCACCTTGCCGGAAGTGAGGTCAGTTCGCTTGGTTGCATGCGGTGTTTCCACTTGGGTTTTTTCAATTTGCGTAAAAGAACGAAATTTAAAATTTGAGTTTTTTCGTTTTTTTTACGTTTATTTTTTATTGCCAACTCACGTCGGTCACAAACATTTACGGTCACCTTCAGTAAGATCGAAATGTTTATTTAAATGTCGGATGTCGAAGTGAAAAAACGTAACGTCTATTTTAAACTAACTGCCTCAATTAGACGGAATCGGATCCGGTGAAATCGGGTTCGATCGAGGAACCGACCCCACGCGAGCGCTTCGAAATCGAAAAAGTTTCGCTTGTTCTCATAAGTTGAACTTATTAAGGGAGTGGTGGGCCAAGCAATTTTCACCGGACATCTACAAGGGCTCGACTCTCAACCTATTCACGTGGAACGACATGAATGAGCCGAGCGTGTTCAACGGACCCGAGATCACCATGCACAAGGACATTCCACACGGTGGCGGCTGGGAGCACAGGCACGTCCACAACATGTACGGGATTCTGCAGGTAACCGCTTTCACTCTTTTTGTCCGGTCTTGTTTTTTCCATGCGCGATTTCTCTACTTGTGTGCTTTTCTCGAATCCAATTGTTTTTTTGAATGAAACCTGGAACAATTTATTTTCCAGCTTGCTAGTTAAACAAAACTAATGACGCTATCGGCTGTTTACCGGAAATTACGGCTCATTGTTTCTTTCTAGCCGGTATTGGAACGTCGCCCTAGCTTCCGGTTCTAACAAAGATATTGCTTTCAGATGGCATCGACTGTCGATGGCCAGCTTGCCCGATCCGATCACAAGGAAAGAACGTTCGTCCTTTCTCGCGCTTTCTTCATCGGGACCCAGAAATACGGTGAATCTCGGCTATGACTTAGTTTTGCTCCGCTTAAGTTTGATTTCTGGATGTACTTGGCGAATTTGTTTTCTCGTTGCAATGTTATTTGCGTTCCTGACTTGAAAAACACTTTACATGCCTCAAGAAACTGTTTTTCTGCAATTTGTCGTCTGTTCCGACCGCTTGTTTTATCGGTTGTTACTCGAAGAATAGTGCAAGTAAAAATAACAAGCTTTTGCATCTAGGCAAGTTAACGTTAAATGGAAGTTAACAATAAGGCTTAACTATGTCTTGGACAATTAGGCGCCATCTGGACCGGAGATAACACCGCGGAATGGGGCCACTTGGAATACAGCACCCCGATGTTGCTCACCATCGGCTTGTGTGGGATCGCTCATAGCGGAGGTATTGTTCTCGTTGGTTTTGATTGGTCGTTTCTTTGCTGACCCGGATGTTGTTAATATTTGTTTTTAACATGAAGATGACAATTAAATTTATGAATTACGTGTACTAAAACATTTACTTGTTTGACTTAGTTCTTCAAATAAAATATATGTGGGCGACATTACTTGATCCCGTATTAGGAAAGGGGGCACGCAAGAGAAGTCCCACCATTGGGGCTTTATCCCACAATTTCAATACCTGGCGCCGAAAATTTCCCAGCAGCACACTTCACAAATTTTCTTCTTTCAGCGGACGTCGGTGGCTTTTTCAAGAACCCGGATCCGGAAATGCTGACTCGCTGGTACCAAGCGGCCGCCTACCAGCCCTTCTTTCGCGCTCATGCGCACATCGACACTCCCAGGCGCGAACCGTGGCTTTATGACGACTCTTACAAGAAGATAATCCGCTCTGCGATTCGCGAACGATACGAGCTGCTTCCTTTCTGGTTGGTCGCAAGTCGTAGTGCGGCTGCTTTGGTTGACTAAAAACTTTCTGGGCAAGCTTCGTTTGTCCGGCGGAAAGGGATAATTTTAAATTTCAATTATGCTCGTTGAGCAATGTCATTCTGTTTATAGTTCGCTTAACCATTTAATTTGTTATTACGTCGCTAAATAGTCTCAAACGATTTACGTTTTTTTTTACTTGGAACGAAAATAACCAGGGAGACATCATAAACTCAGTTTGATGCGATCTGTTTATTTGATTTTTGACGTTAGCTCTATAACTGTTAAAGATGAAAAGCGACGAAGAAAAAACTTGACTCGACTTGGTTTAAATCTGGTTTACGAAACTCACTACGTGTCAAAGAAACAAGGCAAAACGTTGAAAAATCATTTACAAATACAACTTTGCAATCGACGAACATATTTTCAGGTACACGCTCTTCTATCAATCTCACAAGACTGGGGAACCCCCGATGCGGCCCATGTGGTACGTGTTTCCGACCGACCCCGCTCTTTTCAGCGAAGACCGTTCATTCATGCTGGGAAATTCCCTCTTGGTGCGGCCGGTCTTCACCTCTCAAACATCACATGTCTCCATCTACCTCCCAGGTGCCAATTTGAGATGCCCCCTAATGTCCTTTTCTGTTGTTATAGTTGATAGTAAATACCGAAGAAAGTCGGTGAGTCACCCTCGAAACCCAATTTATATTTCAGGGGACAACGGCTGGTACGATGTGAAGACCAATCAGTTTTACCCGAGTCCCAACACCGTCTCCATTTCAGCCCCAATTGATAAGGTATTATTCGTTTCTTATCATTAATTCCTATCTTGTACCTTGTGTTGCTATTTTCCGCCCCTTAAACAAACCCTCCCGTTGTTTCAGATCGTCGTCCTGCAGCAGGCAGGGACAGTCGTGCCCCGCAAGATGAGGGTTCGTCGTTGCTCCTCCCTCATGTTGCACGACCCTTACACCCTCTTCGTCGCTCTCACCCAGCAGGTACTTTCGTTCGTCGCGACTCTTTCACGTATAAGCAAGGGCGTTTGACTCGAAGCTCTCGCCAAAGCGGTCGCTGAGTTGCCATGGAAACGTCGTTCCCGGTTGATCTTATTTGCTTTTCACGTTATCGTTGTTACTTCCTAAAGATTCAAAGACACCGACCAGAGATATGTCGAAGCAGCTTTTTCGAAAGCACCGCATTGAACGCGCCTCGAACCGCTGCATGTACGATCGCGCTTTTGAACAAACATCGGGTTAACAGCTCTCACTCACGCGTTCGTTTTTCTTTATATTTAGAGATTTATTTAACTTCTTGTTATTCATTTTTTAGGGCTATGCTACAGGCCAGCTTTACATGGATGATGGACACACTTACGAATTTAAAGAGATGAAATACAACTACAAGAACATAACCTTTGAAAACAACGAGTTGAAGTCAAGGTGATAAGTGATGATAATAAAATCTGTTTCTTTATTGCAAGGCGATTTTTTATTCGGTATTTAAATGAGATTTTTGAAAAGTCCGTTTCTTAGTTGTTAAACTAGACATCGAACCTTGGCAGTCTCTAACCTTATAAGAAAGGCTTAGCCCAGTGTTTCTCAACCTTTTCTGTTTGCGGCACATTTTTGAAATTTTCCAAAACTCGCGGCACCTTTAGGCTATTTTTATTCAATTTTGTTTACAAAATAAGTTGATCTCTTAAAAAAAAAGATTTCTTAAAAGTTTTCAGCCAGAATTGGGCTCAGATTCCTAGCTTTTGTCTCTAAAACCAATTGTTCTCTAAAAATACCGTTGTTCTGACCGCGGCACAATATTGACATGTTCCGTAGTTTGCGGCGCAGTTGAGCTTGATTTCCGCCCCCAAAATTATGTGATCTCTAAAAAAAGGTCTTCATCTATTTTTATGTGCCGATTTCCTGCTTTTCATCTCAAAATTCAGGTTTTTTCAAAAAAAATAAAGAAAACACGCTTCGCCACAATTTTCCGCTCTAATTTTCTCAGTTTTGCCGCAACAATCTATTCCAAAAAAAAGGTCTTCATCTGAATTAACGCTCTTTCTTGTGTATTTCCTTCCCAAAATCAGTTCTTTCTAAATAATAACGATCTTTGCTCAGAATCTCACTTATTTCACGTGCAAAAACCGCAAAATTCGACGTTTCTAAATAATTTTTTTTGAAATCTTTCGCAGGTTGAGAAACACTGAAATAATGTGCAATAGCTTGCGGCATCCTAGCAAAACGCAAATGGCGCCCCGGTTGAGAACTGGCTTAGCCTATTGCACACAATAGAATGACTGTTGCGAATGCTTTGTACCAACGCTGTTATCCTCGTTTCGCAAAGGATGATTTTATTGCCGCAATGTTTAAAGGTTTGTCTAAGAGCAGATCTAACTCGAAGTCCTTGACAGCTCGCTATTATGCCATCCTATAGCATGAAGCGTTTTATATTTCTTATGACTTGCCATGGCCTCACAAAGCTTTTATAATTAGATCGATCGATTCGAACGCTTCGTGGAAAACAGCTTCTTGGTTGGAACGAGTTGTGATTATTGGGATTTCCAAAAAGAGTCAAGTTTCCATTGAAGTTGGTGAGTGAATCCAATGAAATTTTTCGACACTCTGGTTTACTACAATTTTCAATCCATGCTGTTTATCCTTTGCTGACATTCCTGTGCGCTTATCAGTTTTTATTTGTCGTTTGTCGGCAGCATGATCAAGTGGTTAGAGCGCCGTAATTGTGATCAACACAGTCTGGGTTCGAAACCTACAGGCGCCATTCTGTTGTGTCCTTGGAAAAGACACTTAACGCCACTTTCCCCTGCTTGGGAGTCTTGTCAAGGAGTTCTGAATTTCAGTTATATCTTTATAGAACTACAAAAAAAATAAAAAATTTCAACCGGACAGCAATATCTTGGCATCTCTGGAAGCAGATCGGGGTAATTGCTTGCCCTATGTATTAGCGCCTCCGTCTTTCCTGCGAGTCGGGAAGATAAATATAGAGATTTTTTAAAATATTTTGAATATTCCTTTATTCTTGAAATGTCTTACATTTCTATTGCTTGCAGGAACGCTTGTAAGGAATTCCAAAAAAATGACGTCATTAAAAGATGTAATTTTTGCCGTCATTTTTATAAATGCATAGTCTTGTGCAAATTAATTGACTGAAGTTGTTTTTTAGTTTCTTTGCTACGTATCTCTATGTTTTTGTGTGTGTGTTTGGAAATATTTTGATTGATGCTATTGCATTGTTAGACTAATGTACTAAGTAATTGCTAGACGAGGCGAGACAGCAGAAAAATAGGTTTTATGATGTCACAGAGGACTTTGAGCAGCTCAATACTGCTGCAGAATGAAACTTGTTTTTTTCTGTTGCTTGCAGGTGATAGTTAGACAACTTAGTATTTCTGTAATTTATAATGGCAGATATCACTCCTAGGAAGCGGAATCGCATTCTTACTCTTTCAGAACACTGTGACTATATCCAAACAGCTATTGCAAATATATTGTAGGTGTTAGTCAAAAGTCTGTGTCTCGAATTATCAAACAACAGGAATGAACAAGCTCTGTTACTCCAAGACGCAAAGGAAATGCGGTAGAAAGCGTAAGACTACCCCAAAAGATGATACAATCCTTAGAAATAGCCAAAAAAACCCTAGAAAGACGAGTTTTGATTTACAGAAGGATTTGGTGCTTGCTGGAGTTCGTATAAGCTCAGGTACAGTGAGACACACCCTGCTAGAGGCTGGTAGAAAGGCTGAAAAACTTCTAAAAAAGCATCTTTCTAAGCAACTAAAAAAATAGAGAAAAGATTATAATAGGCAAGAGCACATAAATATTGGATGGTAGAAGACTGCAAGAAAGTGTTGTTTTCAGACGAAAGTCATTTTTTCGTTTAAGGAAAGCACAACTGATTCGCCCGAATCAGCAAGGGTAAACTTCTAAGTCCGGCCCATTTCAATGTGGTAGTAAAACACCCCCAAAAGAAGGTGTTCTGGGTCAATTTCAGTTTTGCTGGGGTAGGATCTCTTATGCCAATTGAGGGTATGATGAGTTCAGAAAAATGCATTGATGTGATTGAAAACAGAATCATTTCAGATATGAGAAAGGCATTTCTTGATGGAGGAGAAATATTTCAGCAGAATCTTGCCCCGTGTCATTCGTCTAAAAAAGAAAACAAATTTTCGAAAATACAAATTAAATGTGTTAGAATGGCCTGGAAACTCACCAGAGCTTAACCCCATTGAGAATTTGTGGGCAATAAACAAAATTTCGGTTACAAAACTGGATTGCACAACCATGACCAAGCTTTTAGAGGTTATTATTCAAGTATGGTATCAAGACACTAAAGTCAAAGAAAACTATCAAAAACTGGTAGAATCGATGCGAAACCGAGTGAAGAAAGTGTTAAAAAACAAAGAAGGCCACATCAATTACTAAAACTTCAGTTTTGTGATGTTTAATGTGTTTTAATAAAAAGTGATTCCATTGAGTGCATTTTGCTTCTTTAGTCAATTAATTTGCACAAGACTGTAAAATCAGGGTTACCATCCAAACTGACCAGAAAATAAGCACGGCTATTTAGCCAAAGTGAGGGGGCACCAAAACGTGCGAGTTGTACTTATTTTGAAACTGTTTTTACCATGGCAACGTCAAGTAAAGATCACCAAAATGTCTTTACTTGAACGTTCAACGAAAAAATTACCTTTTACGTGTAGATTTTTTTCTTGACGTTGCCAGTGCAATAAGAACAATTTCTAAAAATGCGTTAGAAAACTAAAAGTTTATTAACAGTATTGATGAAAACTAAACATTTAATTTTAAAATAAACAGATTTTTTAAAAATAAGTACATTAAAATTCTCTGAGCAATGATCACAAAAGTAAGCACAAATCTTGGAAATAAGCAAAAAAATGGCAATTTGTACAGGGTGGCAACGCGAAGTGTAGACTATTTTTTAAAGTTCGTTTGTCAGCTTAATTTTGGTTCTAACTCAATTCCGATTACAGATTCTGACAGGATTTTTTCTCTAGTTTAAGCCAATATATATAGCTGTTATACTTAAGAAATTGTCTAAAGTCATAATAAGTGACAAAAGTGATGCGATCGGAGTACTTCATAAGAGTGGAAAGACTGCTAGCGAGATTTTCAAGATTTTAAAGCCAACTGTGAGCAGATCTGGGGTATATAAGGTCATTAAACGCTTCAAAATGACTGGTAGTTATTCACCAAGAGTAAGGAGCACTCCTCCTCGACCTGTAAGGACCAAAAAGTTGGTGAACACCATCAGGATGAAACTCAGGCAAAATCCTCAAAGAAGTGCTCGTGGGATTGCAAAGGCTATGAATATCAGCCATACAACAGTCCAAAATGTCCTTGAGAAAGACCTCAAGTGTTATCCCTACAAGAAGGTCAAGCGACAACTCCTATCTGGTCCTACCCCCGAGAAAAGACTAAAAAGAGCAAGACTGCTTTTGCATCGTCTGCAGGATTGCACACAGCCACCAGTTCTGTGGACAGATGAGAAACTCTTCACCGTCCAGGCCGTCCATAATGCTCAGAAAGATAGAGTTTGGGCTAGGAATGTCAAGGATATTCCCGAAGAACGTCGGATATCTTTCCGGCGCCAAAAACCGGCCTCAGTCATGGTCTGGGCTGGCGTCACGTCATGTGGTCTGAAAACACCCTTAATCTTTATTGAAGAGGGGATGAAAATCAACCAACATGTTTACCTGAGCTTGTTGAGGGACCAAGTGGTTTCCTGGGTCCAAAGCACCATTGGAGATGGCGGTCTGACTCTACAGCAAGACGGAGCGACCTCCCAAAGCGCCAAAATGGTTCAGAGCTTCTGCAAAGAGCATTTCAAAGGATTTTGGCCAAAGGACCTTTGGCCTCCTTCTTCGGATCTCAACCCAATGGACTTTGGAATCTGGTCCATCTTGGAGCAGAAGGCGTGCACGATAACTCATAAGAGCGTGGACTCGCTAAAACGTGCCCTTGTCAAATCCTGGGACGAAATATGTGAAGAAACTATGCGTGCAACTTGCTCTCAAGTGTCAAGCAGACTCCGACGTCTGATTCGGGTTAAAGGAGGTTATTTTGAATAAATGAGGTATTCATTCTAATCGTCGTTTCATGCCCTTTCATTTGAGTGTTTGTTCATAAAATTTGAAAAAATACAAGTAGAGTTATGAAGGTTTACATGAGTCTACACTTCGCGTTGCCACCCTGTATATAATCGAATCATCGATAAAATCGTTTTAAAATTAACTTTGTTGCAAATTGGCGGCAATTCACCACTTCTTGTTTTTGGTTAAGAAGTTAGCTCTAAAGATTTCCATACTTTTACAGATGGCGAAAAGACTTCTCTAGGTTCGACATTTGATCCAAACACGCGAGTTTTAACCGTTCGAAAACCAGGAGTAAATATGGAGAAAGACTGGACTATATCGTTTAGTTAATCTAATTTCTACCGATAGGCAATTTTGTTTCAATTAAATCCGTATAAAATAAAGCCTCAATAACACTAATAGCGAGAGAGCTTATAATTAACTGTTCGCTTTTTGATTTGTACTTAGAACAACGCTAATCGTTTCAAAATTCTAGTTCAAATTTCTGTTTTTGCGGTTGTAAATCGAAATGCAGTGTCGCTTGTTTCCACTCCGTCAATCACTTTGATGTGCTTCTTAGCGTTTAATAACTTGTGTATTAACATACTTAATAAACCAAAAATTCGATAACTTGTTTTTGTAATAGTGGTTCGATAAGTAACTTTACCTACGCCGGACAATTTAAATTCATAAGTTGTCTTTACAAATATCGCTTCTGTATTATCCTACCAGTGGTATGCAAGGTCGTTGTTGAAAACCGGGAATCGATACCAAATTAAAATCTGACCTCCTCAAATCGAATTGAAGATTAAGGGCGAAAAATGTTTTCCCTCCAATTCAGGCCCGAATGTGAACCGTGGTGTTATCGCTTATTGTGGAAAGTTTTTATCGGTACATCACGTTTTAAACGTCTTAAAGCAACAGTTTTAAAACTGTTTGCTCACAATTCGAATATTTTAATTATAGTATGAAAATAAGTAAGACTATAAAAAGTATTTGGGAAAGACATTGTACTCTGCTGGGCGAACTAAGCAAGCAACTCTTAAAATTTCTACCGAAAATAAACCTTGGTTTAAAATATTTACAATATGGGCATCATCCTTCCTCATAACAACATCTGAAAATCCCGGGAGAGCTGTCCCGTGAAGTTGAACACCGAAAAGATCTTTTTTTAAAATTAAGTTATTTTTAACCACACTTCTGGATTGAGGCGTAGAGATTTGAAATGTGCACAAAGTTGACAAGATGACACCTAACAATGTAATCAATTTGCATACAATGCTCGATGGATTGGTTGACTTACTTTATCATTAACGACACAATATAGCAGAAAAAAGATTCGTTAAAAAACTTGGGAATTGTAATGATTTCTTCAGCCAATCTTTTAACAAATTGAAAGTATTACACATTAAATTCAAATAGAAACTACTGTTTATTGCACAAAATATCAGCAATAACAAAGCAAAAAATATAAAAACGACACTTATTTGTACATGTTTAATGCAGTATTATGATAAAGGTGTGTACAAATTAAAAAAACAAGTTAATTTGTCTAATAGCATAAAACGTGCGTAAAAAAATAAAGGTGGTTTTCTCTAAGGCATTTTGTGACAAGAAGTAAGGGAATAGATCTTCAATGCTCAAGCTAAAATTATTATTATATTCTTTTTAATAATTTACTTCACACAAGTAAAAACAATACTTGACATCAATTGCAAAAGACAGGATCTTTAATAAACATTTTAAGATTATAATTATTCAGTTTGATCAACCGAAAAAAAATAATAATCTTGATAACACAATAAAAAATTCAGAACTTTAAACTTCAGCTTAAGTATAAACAAAAAACAGGTATAGCGAAATTGTACAGTTTTAATTTATTGTTTACAACGAAGAGTGTGAACGACGACGAAGAGCAACCCTACAACGTGCGGGGCAACCGAAAAAAAAACAAAAACGTAAGTTGGAAATTGGTAACCAAATGGTTGTAATTATCCAATGCATTCAAATACTTTCTTCCATCAGTTTGAAATAAGCAAAAGTTTTGAATCATCAAATCAGACAAACGGTATAGTAGATTTTGAGCTAAACGTGCAAATACAAAAAATGGCTCCCTCAACGTTAATCACACCTAAATGTCGTAGGTTTTTTTGGGGCAACAATAAACAAATTGATCAAAAGGGTTTGGCACAAACTGCTTAAATAAGAGTGTCAAAAAATTAATTTAACCGTCACGGAAAAGTAGCGATTCAAGCGAAGAAAACGACGAAGACAATGAAAAACACGATCATGATAAGAAAAACTTTCGCCATCAACCAGCGGTTTGAAGAGATGCCTTGAAAATATTGCAAAATCTCGCCATGAGCGGCTTGTATATTTAAATCGCTTTCTTCGACGTTGGAGTCAATTCTGCAATTAGAAACGATATAAAGTCAAACGTTAGCTTTCTGCCTTCGCAGGTCTGGGTTCGATTCCCGGTCCCGACTTAATCTAATACAAAAACGAGACACGCTTCATCGTATGAAAAGAGCTTAGTAAAGATTAAAGAAGTTCAAACCATGTTCGCGTCTTTGGTGCTGGTCAGAGAAATGCGAAAATTGAAATAAACAGCGTCAAGTTTTCAAATGTTGGGAGACATTTTTTTCAAACAAGACTGAAGTAAAAAGCTTGTCTTTCTGCAATCTAAGCTTTTACACGCACCCACTATATCGGTAAACATTGCACTTTAGTCGGCAGCGTAGTTTGAGTGCCGTGATTGTGATCGACATGGTCTCGGTTCAAAACCTACTCGGACCATTTTGTTGTGTCCTTGAGGAAGACACTTTACGGGACTATCCCCTGCTTGGTAATCTTGGCAAGGAACTCTAAATTTCGATCATATCTCTGTAAAACTAAAAAAACAAAATAAAAATTTCTACGGGAGAGCAATATCTTGGCATATCCGGAAGCAGGTCAGGGGTAATCGCTTCCCATGTATATTAGCGCGTCCGTCGCTGTCTTGCGAGTCAGGAGGATAAATATAGAGATAAAATGAAATCTTGAAAGATAACGACATCTGGTGACCGATGCGTAGGGCGAGCGTTGCATTAAGAGGTAGAAAAAAACAATTCTAACCCAGTCGTGTTTTTGGCGGACACCGACGCGATAAGAGGAAAAGCAGCAAATAAAAAAAGACAAGAGATCATGACGCAAAACTTTTTGTATGTTCAAATTGGTATCTTAAAAGCATAATTAAGGTTGCCGTTGTTATCTAATTCATATTCAAAAAATTTACTGCTTGGTGTGCTAACACTTACGTGCAGAAGAATGCAAGTTTGATGCTCAGTTTATTTAAGTGATTTCTATTGTGCACTTGAAAAAGCACATCACAATAAATTCCTAAATGAAGTCTTGCCGCTTATTTACAATAATGACTCCCCTAACACAGGAAGCAGCAAGAAGACAGCAATACAAGTGAATACATTCGACCAGGGGTGCCCATGGGGTCGGTCGCATTACACCCTTTTTGAGTTTCTGCGGGCTGCACAATTAGGCTACGTATAAAACGTTTGAAATATTCTTATCTCGAAAACTGCACATTAAGCTTTGTAAGTCTATTATCCTGGAAAATTAAAGAATTTTGAAACCGGTGCTAGCCTTTAAGTAAAGTTCGTTTTAAATTAAATTAATCACAAAAAAAAGTCTGAAATTAAATTTGCGTTATTACACACCAACAATTGAAGTCTTTTTTATCACACACCCGCACATCTAGTGCGAAGTATGTAGCTGTGACTTTTCGCCAATAAGTTTTTCGTATCTTGGTGTGTATTGTGTTGTAGAAATTTGAAGGATTGATTGAAGATGTTCATCAGAAAACGCTGTCCTCCATTTGGATTTATTGAAGTTCATGACTAAAAATGTTTTTTCATACATGTAAGTACTTCCAAAAAGAGAAGCCATTCTGGAGGCATGCTTGTGCAAAGCTGGATAGGTTGAAACTGGGACTAAGGAATAAAACTTGTCTAAAGGCAGATCTCGGAAAGATTATTTCAAATCAGAATTTTCTTGCAGTTCAATTAGCTCCAGTTGCATATTAGTAGGTGCACTTTCTGAATCACAATGAAAAGGATCGGGAAATAACATAAATTCTGACTCATGTGAGTGGAAGTCACAAAATCGTCGCTGAAATTCTTGTTTAACATTCTCAAACATAGTGGTATATTTTTTAGAACGCAGTAACAACAATGCCTCATTATCGTTTTGATCTTCTTCAATTAGCTTTCTACATGCAATGAAGTGAGATAGATCTCTTTTTTTAAACTGTTTTTGCAACAATTCCAGTTTTCTTTGAAATGCTTTCACGTGATCATAAAGATTTGAAACTAATTTTTCAGCTCCTTGAAGACGCAAGTTTAAACTGTTCAGATGATTCATAATATCTTTTAAAAAAGATAAATTACATAGCCATTGATAGCATTTCAGTTCAAACACCTGCTGATTTGGAATTCATGAACTCAGCAATTTCGTTTTAAAGTAAAAAGAATCGCATCAATGTTGCTCCTTTATTTAACCATCGGACTGCAGCAAAATAGACAACGTCTCTTCATACTCTGCATTACTTGAAAAAGGTCTTAAACTGGCGATGGTTTAATTCTGTTTTTTAATAAAATTAACACATTTTACCAAGATTTTCATAACATCATTTATGCTGAGAACACGAGCAACCAGTGCTTCTTGGTGAATGATACAATGGTAGTGTATCAAGTCGGATTCTGAATGATCAATCGCTTTTTTTATCAGCAGAGTAACAAGACCTGATTTTTTTCCTGTCATGGAGGGGGCACCATGCGTTGTCACACCGACTAACTGAGACCATTGCAAGTTACTTTTGTCAATAGCATCAGACACTGCATGGCAGAGATCCGAACCTCGCGTTCGATCTTTCAAACTTATCATAGCGAAAAGTTCTTCAGAAATTTGAAAGTTTTCTGTTACTTCTCGATAAAAATAAGAATTTGAGCTGTAGAAGATAAAAATAAGAAGTTGAGCTGTAGAACTAATGTCCGTAAACTCATTCAAAGCCAGCAACACAGATACATATTTTTCTATGTCGCTTTTAAGTTGATCATTAATGTCACTGTCAATTTCTTCGATACTACGCGTTATTGTCATTCGTGACAAACTTACATTTTGGAATGCACGTTGTTTATCAGGGCACACTATTTCTGCAACTTTTAGCATGCAGTCTTTGACAAATTCTCCTTCTACAAATTGTTTTGCTCGTTTTGCAATTTCATGAGCGACGACGTAACTAGCATGAGTAGACACCTGCGAGTCTTGGTTTGACTTTTTGAACATTGTTGTGCAACAAATTCTTTTTATAATTTTTCTATTTTTTGCGTTCTCTTTTCTCCAACCAGCTGTTGGTAAGTTTTGTGATTTTTTCAAAATGCCTCTTCAAGTTGCAATCTTTCATGACAGGTATGCTCTTTTTACATATCAAACATAAAGCTTTCTCTGCATTAGCAATAAAAAAATACTTGTCAGTCCATTGTTCCTGAAATGTGCGACCCTCATCTTCAATATGTCTTTTCTTAGTGGCACTCATTTTTTAATACTTGATGACTAAAATAAACTGCTAACACTGCGGCAGTAAACAAAACTCTTCGTTTTTTAATACAAACTACGCAGTGATAAAAACAACATGAAAGATAAAAGGAAAAACGTTACTCCATAACTTATCTCGTAGCTTAACAAGGCGTAACTTTGCTGCTTTCTATTCTACTTCTACTGACGTCACTAACCAAATAACATTCACTGAAATTGATTGAAATTAATGTTTGAAAAAATTAGCGCCAACAAATTTGACAGCAACTTTCTTGACAAAAAAATTGACAAGCATTAATCAAAAGAAACTTAAATTATGAGACAGTCAGTCGCGGGCCGCAAAAACTCGTTGTGCGGGCCGCACTCTGGGCAGCCCTGCTTAGACATAAAAAATAAGGAAATAAAATTGCCATAAACTAATTTCTAAACTACGCGCGCGCACATAGAAAAACATGTGGGTCAAATTTTAGGAGCACGGAATCAAACTCTGAACAAACCTCATCACTTGCTCTTCCTGCTCCTTCACCACCGTGGCCAGTTGTTGGAAGATGTTACCGAGTTCGACGATCGTCGACTCGATCGTTTCCATCGTCTCCGCGCGCTCCGAGATGTAGTCGTCCTGTCGCTCAATTAACTCCATCGTCTGGTGGTGGGAGGATTGCGGCCGCTGATCCATGGACACCGTGACGGATTGGGGGGAGCCACTCGAACGCTGCTCATCCATCAACAACACAGAACCGCCTGTGTTAAATGTAAAGTCAAATAATTAGCGAATACTTGAAATTTAAACACGAAATTACGAAGTGCAGCGGTCTGTGGGGTAAAAATTCTCTTTCACGACCACGAGAACCCTGTTTTCAAAGCGGGTTTAGTATAAGGTGGAAGCCGAAAAAAAAAGGCGCAGCTCTGTTTTTAACCTAGGAAATCTCGAATTTTCTATGCCACCATTCTATATTTTCTATACTATGTTCGATGAAAGATTTAAAATTGCCGCAATAGCTAAATACAAAACAAAAATTATTGACTGTTTTAAAATTACTTTGGTTAGATAAGAAACATAAATTCAGACAAAAATTAAGCAAAAGCAAAAACAAAGTAGTTTTTCGTAACAAAATTTCAAATGTAAGAACTGCAATGAGTTATATAGAGTAGAGCATAAAGGACCAATAAAGGTAAACGATATAAGAAGAATAAAGTCCATCCAAATAAGAATGTTTTGAATAATATTTCATCTCTACATTTATTCTCCTAACTCGCAGGAAAGCGATGGAAGCACTAATACAGTACATAGGGCAAACAATTACCACGATCTGTTTCCGGAGAAGCCGAGATATTGCTGTCCACTTGAAATTTTTACTTTGTCTTTTTAGTTTTATAGAAGTATGACTGAAATCTAGAACTGCTTGCCAAAACCACCAAGCACAGGAAAGTGCTTTCCCCAAAACACAGAATGACGCAAGTAGGTTTTGAACCGAGACCACGTCGATCACAATCACGACGTTCTTAACCAATCGAACACACTGACGACGATATGTGGCACTGCACCAACGACAAGCCACCTCAACGTGGTGGTGCAGTCCCCTTTCCTGCACTGGGGAGGATCAAAATGGCTTGTCAATTCCCCGAGGGTCTCATCCTCGGGCGATTCTCCTTCGGACAACTCCTCTCATTCTTTATCCCTGCTGTCCAATGCGCGGTCACATATGGACAGCATTCTTAAACCCAATTGACCGCCCCCCTACCCCTTCTATTTTCTTTCGGACATCTCTTCTTTGTCCCTCCTTCCACCCCAAACTTCTTCATTACTTATCCCACTCACCACTGATTCTTATCTCTATGCTTCTTCTTATCAGTGGTGACATTCACCCCAACCCTGGCCCTATAGACCCCTGTTCTGTCTGCTCCCGTAGAGTCACCTGGGGAAACAGATCAATACAATGTACCAATTGTTCTCTATGGGTACACCTCTCCTGCTCTAGTCTTTCTCCCGCTGACTTCCGTAAAATCTCCCCGGGACACTCTTGGACTTGCCCAATGTGCCCATCCTCTTCTCAACCCCTCCCCTCCCTCTCACACTCTAATCCTATATCTTCTTCGTTTTCTGTATCTCCATCCTCTCACACTCCAAATCCCCCACCTACACTCACAAACAACCACAAAACCATATAAACTAAACCCTCCCCCAAAACAACCTCGAATAACCCCACCTATCCTCCTAATCACCCCCAACTAATTTATACTTACCCTCCCTCTGCATCATCTACTCCTCCTCCTCAAACCCAATATACCACCTCTCCTCTCAAACAATCCTCATTTCCATCCTTCCTCTCCCTCTCGAAACAACCTCCGAATCCTACAGTGGAATGCTAATGGGATTCGCCCACGTCGTACTGAACTCATACAATTTCTCTCTTATAATCAGTACGATCTCATCTTCATACAAGAGTCACACCTCTCCTCTGACTCCACCTTCCGTATACCCGGCTACAAAACCCTCTAGAAGAACCGTTCTATGACAAGGAGAGGAACCACCAACTCTACGGGAAACCTAGGAGGAGGTGTACTCATACTTGTCAAAACCGGTCTATCTTACACTTTACTCTCCACACAATCCCTCTCCTCCCTCGACCCCAGCTCCGATTATTTAGCTATCGCAGTTAAAATAAAAGGAGCCTCACCTATACATCTTTTCAATGTCTATGTCCCTCCTATCCGCTCCTCTTCCTCTGACTCTCGCCCAAAATCGTTCTCACCCTTTCTCTTACCATCATCTCCTACCACTTACATCTTTGGCGACTTTAACAGCCATCATTCATCCTGGGACTCCCACTCACCGGAAGACCAATCAGGCAAAAATCTGTTTGATTGGCTCCTCTCTTCTGATCTTTTACCTCTTAATAACCCCGAACACCACACCCTACTACACCGTGCCACCGGAAACCGCTCTTCCCCTGATCTCTCCCTAGTTCCTGCCCGAATAGCCTCTAAATGCACATGGCAGACCCTTCCGGACCTCGGCTCAGATCATCTTCCTATCTCCATCACTATTCCCACTTCCCTATAATTAACTCTATCCACCGCCCCCCCTCATTTAACTATATTAACCTCATTTAACTCGCTGGGACGATTACCTTACTTATATTGATTCCCACTGCCCTTCTCCCTCTAATTTACAACACTTTCTCTTTCTGAAGCCACCCACACCTTTACCAAACTCCTCAATGATGCTGCCACTTCTGCCATTCCTTTCGGCAGCATCAACCGCCCTGCTAAAGCCTGGTGGTCTCCTGAAGTCGCAGATGCCGTCGCAAAACGCCGAAAGGCATTTGCAAAGGCACACTGTTCCGAAGAAGACCGCCAGCACTATATCGCTACTTCCAGATATACCTCCACTGTGATTTTTAAGGCTAAAGCCAAGTCATGGCAGAACACTTGCTCTAGCCTTTCTCCTAAAACCCGTCCCAGTAAAGTCTTTTTTCTATTTCGCTCCATCTCTGGCTCCCCCTCCCCAACTACTTCTGACCCTCCCAATTTCCCAAATTGCCATACCCCTGTCGATTGTGCCAACCATTTCTCCTCACATCTACAGTCCCATTTCTCTACCCAAACCCTAAAACCTTTTCGAAGCACCGAGAAAGCTCAAATGAATCATATCAGAACTGCACACTGCAACACCCTGCATTCCACTTTCTGTTCACCATTCTCCTTACTTGAACTCTCCACAGCTATCTCTCAATTCTCAACCTCAACCTCCTCAGGCCCTGATCAAATTACCTACCCTCTTCTATCCCACCTCCCACAATCTGCGTTACATTTTCTTCTATACGTCTTCAACCTTTCTTGGTCAACATACACTTTCCCGTCTACCTGGAAGCAATCAACAATCATCCCCATTCTCAAATCCGGAAAACCCTCTGATTCACCTTCTTCATATAGACCCATTTCTCTCACTTCATGTACCTCCAAACTCTTCGAAAGAATGGTTTTAGGACGACTAACCTATCTTCTCAAACAACAAGACATTCTCTCACCCGTGCAAGCTGGTTTTAGACCTGGTAGATCGACTGTAGACCAGGTTCTCCTTCTCTCACAGTCAATCGCAGATTCCTTCCACCAATCTAAGCCAGGCGCACGTACAGTCCTTGCCACTGTGGATTTTGCGAAAGCTTTTGACTCAGTTTGGCATTCTGCCCTTCTCTCTAAACTCCTCTCATTAGATCTTCCTCTTTGCTTTGTCGAATGGATACGATCCTACCTCTCAGATCGCCGTTCGAAAGTCCGTATCTGTAATTCATACAGTCGTCCTTTCCGTCTCCGAAGAGGAGTTCCCCAAGGTTCGGTTCTAGGACCAGTTCTCTTTTCTTTATACATCAATGACCTTCCCACTTTCCTTCCTGAATCTGTATGCAGACCTCTCTCTATGCAGATGACCTTGCCACCTGGGCCTCCTCCCCGAGTGTTGAGTGTGCAACCTCTGTAGTACAAGCTGCCCTCAACAGACTGGTGGAATGGTCCTCAAAATGGCGTCTTCCTCTCAACCCCCTCAAATGTAAAACATCCTTTTTCAGCTTAGACCCCTACCAATCACGTATACAACCCTCTCTGCACATTCTTAAGACCCCTCTCAAATTCAACCCTCATCCAACCTTTCTCGGTGTAACCTTCGACCGCACTCTCTCTTTCAAACATCATGTCTTATCCTTACGGAAAAAGTTTCACAGCCGATTCCGTGCTTTCCGCTCCATCGCCTCTGCCTCCTGGGGTCCATCAAAAAAATCCTTATGTGCCCTATACAAAGCCTTCATTCGCCCCATCCTTACCTATGCTTCCCCAGGCTGGTTTCCCTTCTCATCTCCTACTCACATCACTTCCGTGGAAAGGATGCATAGATCTTCCTGTAGAGTAATCACAGGTTGTCTATCGTCCACTCCCATCCTTCTACTTCATATATAAGCACTTCTACCTCCATTACGAGTTACCCTCACCCACCAATCCCTCTCCTTCTTTGAACGAGCCGTCCGTCTACCTCCCACCTTTCCCATAGCCCCTCTTGCGAACTCTAACCCCCATACACGTCTCAAGAAGAGCTCATGGAGATCCTTCTCCTGATCACATAACCTTACCCCTAACCTACATCTTACCTGTGAACCACTAATCCTCTGCCCTCCTAACCCCCCTAATCTGCCCCATCTAGTTACATAATCTCACTCCACCTCTCATCCCATGCTCTCGCAAAGACCCTCCCCTCCCTTCGCAACACTGCAGCTACCTCCCACCTTTCCACTCTATCTCACAGCGATATCTCTGCCTGGACTGACGGTTCGGTACCTGGCGGGCTGGGGCAGGGTGGTGCAGGGATACATATCAAGTGTACAAAGTGTGTCACTGCTACCTCGCTCTCCTTCTCGACTGGTCTCTGGGCTACCAGTTATAGTGCCGAAACCTTCGCTATCCTACATGCTCTTGAGTGGTGTATCTGTCACTCGAAGACATGTAATTTTGAATCTATCACCTTCTTTTCCGATTCTTTATCTGTCCTATCAAACTCTCTCTGCCCCCCCTACCATATTTAACCCCGAAATCTCTATCCAATACACAATCTCTTTTCAATTCTCTATCCCAATCCAAGGTAGTCCATCTACAATGGATACCTGGTCACTCTTCCCTCCCAGGTAACGACTTAGCTGACTCTCTAGCTAAAGCCGGTGCCTCTCTCGATCCCTCCAATATATCAGCGTCCCTCGCACCCCTTATTTCCTCCCAACGACTATCCCTCTACACCAGTTGGAGACGCAGTGTCCAATCTGGTTTCTTTCACCACCAAATCCCTTCAGTATCTCCCGAGGAGCTTACTCTTCCTTGCTCCGCTCGCTGTGCTCTCTCCCGTTTACGCTGCAACGGGCACAGCACTCTCCTCAACTCTTATCTCCACAGGGCTGGTCGAGCCGAGACTCCTTCATGCAGCAACTGTGGTTCTGAACCACAGGATCTCTCACATCTCGTGCTCGACTGCCCTGTACTAGACCCTCTGCGTCGGGCCATATTCGGCCATACCCTTTCTCTTCTGGACCTCTGGTCCCATCCGTGGGGAGTCGCTCGATTATTGGGATTCCGCGGAATTGATCCGCGCCCCCATCCCCAGGAATGGGTCGGGTAAAACCACCACCACCACGATATGTGGCAAGACACTGCAGAACAGAGTGAAAGGCGAGGTAATACCAAAAATGACTGGTGTTGAACCATTGCAGTAGATTTTGAAAAGTCAAAGATTGAGAGGTTTGGCACGTTGAAAGGATGAGCAAAGAAAAGCTCCAGCGATGGCTATAAAATTTAGGGTGAAAGTTAAGAAGGCGGTTGTTAAAGAAGACATGTGGCGAAGAGGGTTGCGACAAGAACAAGCAAAAAACAAAACTCGGCTGCAAGCAAGAACGGCTAATCCCTGCCAGCGGAAAACACGTCATCTTTGTTATTTTGGATCGAAAACGGTTGATAAGTGAGCAGAATATAAAATTACAACTGTTTTTTTTTCAGTAAGACACATTCAAGCAAAAACAAAGCTAGTATGTACAGCTCAGCATACCCTGCTTGGCCGAGGCTGGCATTAGCGAGGTGAGATTTGAACTGCTGAATTGATCTTTGCGCATTTGTTGTTGCTTCATATTTTCACGGCGAATCTCGAGAACCGACTTGAAGTTTTCAGACATGCCCGCAAGTTTCGACTATAAAAGCATATTTTAGTCAGTTATAAAGAATGTTGGCAAGCAAGCTCATTGAACTTCAAATATTTTAAGAACTTTGAATATTTGCCTCTGAAGCGATAGGTTGAAGGATCAAACCGTGACCAAGTCATACGAAAGCTTAAAAACGGACAAGGGTGATGTTCCTTATTACTGCTGACGGCCTAGCTTCGAACGTAAAGCGGCGAAGTCCAACACTAATCTGGCGCACGCATTGAATTTCTCTTAAGCGCAAACGGGGGGGGGGGCTTTCGTCATTCGAACAAGCTTCCTATAGCACGGACGATTCGGTTTTTCTTGCAAACGGAAGCCAAAACAGGAAGACGTATCGGTTCGACTTGACCCGGAATTGAACCTGTTACAATTGCCTCATGAGGCAGACGCTAAAACGAGTCGACTTACAAGCAACACATAGAAAATCAATTTTAAAATTATTGCTGACAAAAATCGATGAAAGGCTTAATAGAAACACAAAACAGTAAAAGTACTTCAGTCAAGCACTTTCGTCAGCTCAACGTGGACGGCAGTAATTTTCATGTTTTAAAAATGACCATATATTCCTACAAATCGTCAAACAAAAATTCTCAACTTCATTTAGCCCTATTTAAAAGCGATAAATGGCCAATAAAAAGATGAAATTTACAGAAAAACATTATTTTCTTAAATACATTTCCGAGCCATAGAAGAGAAAATTCAAAAAACTATTATTTTAATTCGACGCAATCGCAAATGACGGAAAGCGATTTTATGCTTTAGTTTCGGGAAGTCTGATAAAAAAAACTCCCTTACAGTAGGGTAGATTAAATTGGTAATTTACAAAACTTTTTCTATTTACAACAATATCGATGCAGGTAAAAGTAAAAAAACTCTTTTATTCATTAATTTAGCTTTACGATTACACAAATGCGTTTAACTGTTTTTTTTGTTTTTTTTTGTTATATTAAGGCAGAAATACTGTTCTAGTTTATGCAAGCAGTAAGATCCTTTGACGTTTCTGAAAGTATCATTAAGACCGAATAAGTTTAAATCGAGATCAGTAGCTGTTAAAGCAATTCTTCAAATATTTCATCGCCACAACGTATAAAAAGCACGATGTTGCCATACATCATACACCGTAATGCTTTAAAACTTTACCCTCAATGTTTTAACGATGGAGGAATTATGATTGCGCGCGTCCTTTTTCGCGGCCGTATCCGAATTCGTACGAAAATCCTCCAGTTTCTGAATGTTTCGCTTGAGTGACGTGATATCTTGCTTGATGATGTAAGTAAGCTCTTGTATTTCGACGGGTCGGTCATCGAACAGTGTCCGCTTCTTGCACACTGCGACAGAGAAAATGCAAGCAGCTAGCGTCATGAAACAGTGAACAAAAGCGCGTGGCGAGCTCGACGGAGACTAAGTTTTCGGGGAGCCGCAATAAAATGCGACAAGCTGTACAGGAAATACCAATACGAAAAAGACGAGGAGAACAGTTCAAAATAATTTTTTCATAAGACATATCGTTGGTATGAGCCGTCATAAAAAAGAAAAAAAAATTAGTTGTTGCAGATTAAAAATTTGTTTAGTTTTGAAAATTTTTGCGTAAAAACTTTCAAATTAGTTAAACCAAAAATCATGATAACAGTTTTTTCACTCTTTTGAACTGTTTGATACTCACACAAAGTTAACTTTTCGAGCTTTTCGTATGTTTTGGCAAGATCTTGTCCAATATGTCTGCCACAAAACAAGGAAATTTAAGAATATAAACACAAAAAATACAAAGGGTCAATCGTTTTTGAGATTCAAAACTACTGAAAATAAGGATCTTTCAATTATAAGAAATAAAAATTAACTAATTGGCCTTGAATAGATGAAGCAGCATACTTGAAAAAATGGCAGCATCAAAATGAAACAGGTTAATGAATAGAGTAAACAAAAGTTTAATATTGTGTGATATACTAAATCACATTTATTACAAAAATTCTAAAATAAACGTTTTTCAATAGGTTTCAATAAACGTAAGATTAAACAAAAAAGAAAAGAATTTATAATACTGGGTGTTTTAAAAAGAATACGCCAAAATCATTACACATTTATTAAGGTCTACAACACTGTAGTGAACTGAATCAAAGGTTATTTATACGAGTAGTTATCGGAATTTGATTGGTTGTCAATTTCACCGCTGTGGATAGTAATCTTTCTGGCACCATTGAAGTGTGGGAGGATCAGGTTTTTTACACTCAAAATGGCGACTCCTCAGCAGAAGGCATTTTGTGTGCTGGAGTTTGCAAAAACGAACGCCATTGTCACGGTACAGCGTGCTTTTAAAACAGAATTGGACATTGATTTGCGTCATCGTGAGAGCATTCGACGGGAAAGAGTTCGAAGACGGAGGAGAGGATTCACGATGCATTTGAGAACAGCCCACGTAAGTCTACACGTCGAACTAGTCGTCAGCTTGAGATCCCGTTTGGCGATTGTTAAAAAGACGGTTACATTTGAAACCATACAAACTAAACCTCGTCCAAGCACTTACTAAGGAAGGTGATGAAACCCTTTTTTCACGTCTCGTTCTTAGTGATGAGACGACTTTTTATTTGTGTGACACAATCAATCGTCACAATGTGCGCATTTGGAAACACATAACTCACATGAAACAGTTAATCATCAAAGAGATTTCTTTAAAGTGAACGTCTTCTGTGCTGTGTCTCAGGACAAGGTCTATGGTCTCTTTTTCTTCGAAAACACCGTTACAGGACAAAGCTATCTGGAAATGCTCCAAAACTATCCACTTTACTGCAAGCAGATACAAATGACTTCATTTTTCAACAAGATGGAGCACCACCCCATTGGCATCTCGGGTTTCAAACTTATTTTGAATGAAAACATGCCCCAATGATGGAGCTGTATAAAAGGAGCTACCTTGCTATTTGCACTTTCAAATCCCCAGACTTCACTGTGTGTGACTTTTTCTTGTGGGGGTATGTAAAGACAAAGTTTATATTTCACCACTTCCAGAAAATATTGATGACATAAAAGATTGAATAACAGTTGCAATCAACATGGTGGACCATGACATGCTGAGGTGCATTTGGGATTAATTCTTATATCAACTTGATGTCCTCCATGCTGCCAGTGGTGGCCATATTGAGCAATTGTAAAACATGAAATAAAACTTGGAGGTATGTACAACACATGTGTACAAGCTAAAGTTTCATTTGTTTTTCATTTTTGGACATATCTTGTGATGATTTTGGCGCATTCTTTTTGAAACATTATGTATTTAAAAAATATGATTGAAAATTAAGAATTGTGCTCTATGTTGACAACACAAAGCACTTTTTCAAGAAAAACTGTTCTAAAACAAATTTAAAAAGTGAAAAACCGAACAATCATTTATATATATATATACAGCTGCTGCAAAATGACTTGAGATCTGCCTAGTTTTTTGAGAAAAAAGCAAAGTTTGTTTCTAATCTTGCTTTTCTTGAAACCAAAATCAAGGTTGTCAAACAAGGGTTTTTTTGGAGTTCTCGTTTCATAATGGTGTCAGTAAGTCGAAATGTCTTTCTTCTCCTTCCTCCATTAAACTTATGTTCAGAAACAGTGTTATTTGGAAGGTCTTTGGCTGCTGCCAAGAGCCTCATGATGGTTGCTTTCCCTCTTCCACTCCGCTCACATATGACTTTCATCAGCATCTTTTCCTGCCTCCATGCAAGAATACAAGCTTTTTCTTCATCACTAAATGTACTTTCCAGGCATATTGAATAAACTACAAGTATTCAAACTCCCCTTCACAAACTTCCTCTCTTGATTCTTTTGACTTCAAATCTGCTATGATTTTCGCTTGCCTTACTATGCATTCTCATCACTACTATTTCACATAAAAATTTTTAAAGAAGTTTTGTTTCCATTAAAAATCATAATTGAACTACTGTAAGCAAAAAAAAATTTTTGTGCTGTAAAGAATGGCTTTAATACTCCATGGCAATGAGAATGTGCAAAAATGATCCAGGTCTCAAGTCATTTTGCAGCAGCTGCATATCATACATGGATTAATACTTTGAAATTTTCAAATTAATCAGTTCATCAAAATTGTAGAATCTTACTTTGCATGCTTTGAAAATTCACTTCGATTTTTTATAGGAGAAATTGGTTTTTGATGCGAAATACTTCCATTTTGCTATAATTGAAAAAAAAAATTATCTTCTTGCACACACTACACTAAGTAATCTTCATAATAATCATATTCAGTTTTTACATTCAAAACACCATATAGCCAGATTGAGAAAATTGATGAGAAAATGTTGGCAGTGTGGTTGAGTGGTTAGGGTGCCATGATTGTAATTTACATAGTCTCAGTTGAAAATCTACCTGTGCCATTTTGTCAAGTCCTTTGAAAAGACATTTAGTGGCACTTTTCTCTGCTTGGTAGTCTTGGCAAGCAGTTCTGAATTTCAGTCGTATCTCTATAAAACTAAAAAACTTTAATCAGACAGCAATATCTAGGCGTATTCAGAAGCAGGTTGAGGTAATATTGCTTGCTCTACGTATAAGCACCTTGCTGTTGTCCTGTGAGTTGGGAGGATAATTAGAATATATATAAGACTCTATATAATTAGAATAATTAGAATAAATAAAAATAAAAAATAAATAATGACACTATTTAAACATTGCAATAAAAATACTTTATTTTTAAACTGTTTTAGCCTGGATACATGCCATCTTCCAATAAAATCAATTTTCATAAGCAAATTAATTTATACTCTAAGGGTAAAATGCCCACATAAAGAGCAATAAAAATAAATCATTATATTAAAATTATAAGACAGTTTTTAGACTTTACTATAGTAAAAACTAACAATTTTAAAACTGACAACATAAACCATATGTCAGACATTTTCAATAGTTAGAAATGCCCACAGGCAAATTAGTTGAAATCTCTTTCTCAATACAAAACTTATTTTCCTTATTTTTAACAGTAGGCTGACTACTAAAGTACAATAAAGCATTCATCAAAATGTAATACTGCATGATTCAATGAACATCAACTGTAAAGCAATTATTCCAACCTGCTATAGTGGTGCTAAGTTGTTGCATCTATTTAAAAATTTAAATAAATAATTTTTTTCACAAAATTTTGAAGTGAAATTTAGAGCTACATGTAAAAACTGCTTAATTGAAAAGCTTCACTTTACAACCACAAAACTGACTCAAAAGAATCAGGTTAGAACCAAGCAGTTGGTATTACAACTAGTGATGGGATGATGCCAATTTTTTTTTTTTTTTTTTATTCCAATGCCAATTCTATAAAAAATTTTCAATTCTTATGCCAATTTTGATTGCAATTCTTGTTATTAAAAATTCACTTAGTTTTTTATAATAGACTAACAAATATTTTTTAAAAATATCTGGTTTAATCAATTGGATAATTGATATACATTGGCCCTCCCTTAATTGTCTTAAATTGTTCACTATTAACCATTGTAAATTAAAGAACATATAGATTGAAAAAGTAAATCGATCTTTCTTGCAGAGTGCTCAATGAAAGAATAGGAGCAATATTTTAATATAATATTTATTTAATCTCTGTTTAAAAATCCAAAAACATCTGTTGCATCTCTATTTTAGTAGAATTTTAATCCTTATTCAAGTAGAAAGATTGTATTTGAAAAAAAGATATTTGAATATATAATACAAAATTAATTGAATTACTTTTTAAAAAAACCACAACAATCTGTTTTATTCTATACAATCATCAGGTGATTACTGGAAAAATAAAGAATATAATAATTAGTATTGAAAACATAGTACGTGAAGTTAATCATACTTCAATACATAATATGTAGTTCTGCAAAACATAATTTACAAGAGGACATTTCAAAGAAAAAAATGTATTTCAAAGACATTTCTAAAACTAGAAATATCATTTAAACTTTTCAAATTTTAAACTCTGAAATATGCAGTTTGTTAAAAGAATCTAGCAAATAGTGTGATTCCTGTGATATCATACAAAAAAAGAAATAGCTCAAAATATAGTAAGTGCAAGTACAGAAGATATGCATTTATATTAAGGTGACCCAACTTCTCTTCTCTTGTCTTAATAAGAATGAAACAGACTGATTTTATTGGGTGAAACAGACTGTTGTGGTTTTTTGAACATTGCTCTGATCTTTCCATTGAGCACTCTACAATGAAGATAAATAGCTATATATATAGCACATTTATTTATATATAAATTAGGAAAAATTAAGAGACATGTTTTGTAGAGTGCTCAATGAAATTCAAAACAAACATAGATTTTTTATATATTAAAAAAAGCCCCTAAAGCCTGTTTCTTTCATTCTTGAATTTCTTAATCAGATAAAACAGGTTGTAGAGATGTTTTTGTCTTAATAAATGAAAAAAAAGACATTATGTAAATAAAATTTATTTTCTCAATGTTTAAAAAACCATAATAGTCTATTTCACACTATGAAATTGTCAGGTGGTTACTTATTAAAATAAAGCAATCACCTGACTATTTGATTTGAATAAGTAACCACCTAATAATTCCAAACAGACTGTTGTGGTTTTTTTAAACATTGATAAATTGCACTGATCTTTTCATTGAGCATTTCACAAGGAAGATCAATTCAGTCTTGCAATATATACAAACAGGATGGGACCATTTGCTGCCACCAATTGGCTCCTGACATTTAGCCACTGCCAATTTAGATTAGAGTTAATGACAATAGTGCTGTTAAGGTTAGTGACAGTTGGTGACAATTTGCCATGGATGATTCACTGCCAACCCATAATCATAATCATCATAAATATATACATTTTGTAAAAAAATTTCTCTTTTCATATATAAGCAGGCTCAATGATAGTAAAATACAGTGGCGAGCAAAATTATAAGAACAATTAAAAAAAAATTTATTTTGTGTGTATCTTTTTAAATTTTTGATGAATTTAAAAAAAAAATATCTCATTTGATAGATAATTTTTTTTTTATTAAAAGCATGTAATTTTAAAAATGAATATTTGATCATGAAAAATGTTACAAAGCAATTTATAAAAACGACAATTAATAGACAAGCATAATTATAAGACCAATTAAAAAAATAAATTAGTATTTAGTCAGATTTCCTTTATTAGTTATCACTGCATTTATTCTTTTTGGCATTGATTCTACCAATTTTTCCAATTTGCACTGCAGTATGTTCTTCCAAACATCTTCAATCACTTGAAACAACTTATTCTGATGGCATTTTCTACTTCATGGCTTTGTCCAATTTGTACCATAGATTCTCTATGGGGTTGATATCAGCTGATTGAGCTGGAAAGGGATAATCTTGATCTTTTGCTTCTGTATATAGTTTTTAATAACTTATGATTTATGGCAAGGAGCATTGTCAAAGAGCAAGTGGTAGCTTCTACCAACCTTACTCTTTACATGAGACACTAAATGGTCTTGCAAATGTTTCAAATAACTTTGACCATTCATCATCTTTGTTCTTCTAATAATTGGACCAGCACCCTTCAATGAAAAAGCAGCTAAGACCATAACCAACTCTTGACAATTTTTTGCAGACACTTTGGATTAAACTGCTCCCCCTTCCTCCTCCCTCGTACCTTCTCCCATCACTCCCAAATCTATTGTACTTCTTTTCATCCAAAAACAACACTCTCCCCCACTCTTTCACTTCCCAATGTTGATATTGCCTGGCAAAATTCATTAAAAATTTAAGAAGTTACATCCAAAATCATAATTTTCTTTTAATCAGTCTTATAATTTTGCTTGCCATTGTATATAAAAAACAGCAAATACATGAATAAATTAGGAACTGTTTTTAAGAATCAAAATTTTCATGAAAAATCTTTTGATTCCAATGCCAATTCTGTTTCTTAAAAACTCATCAATTCTTTCAATTTTCAATTAATCATCTCATGGCTAATTACAACACTGCTTCTAACCATTCTAATATTTTTTTCCTTTATCAAATATATGCAACAATGAAAAATAGGAAATTATCAAAATAAAAAAAATTAATCAAGACAAATCTAAAAATAAATTTTAAAAAATAAAGTAAAATCTTATTTAAACCATTAATTTTTGTGGAAAACTGTGGATAATATAGGGTGTCCAAAAAATGCGTACACACTTTAATTACCTGTAAACAAAATGTTTTTTTGCATAAATTTAATTACAGATATGACTATGATTATATAATTTGATTAGACCAGGATGCTCAATATTTTGATTGCAATTTACTAGTTGGTTGCAGAAGTAGTGTGAGTAGATGACATGAAACCAAGAAAAATCATGTAGTTATGCAAGGGACATCAACATACATTGTACATATAAAGAATTCCCTACGTTTAGAAATAAAAACATGTTTTGTATTTTTGTAGTAAGTATTAGGTTGTCAAGAAAGTTGTTGCAGTATTTCAAATATTGATTTAAACTATGTATTTTTGTACTGTATATATCATTTTAAAGCAGGTTTTTTGCACTATCTAATGTTTAAAAATTTTAATCGTTTTAAAAAAATTATGTTTTTTTCAGAACGTTGAACGAAAAATGAAAAAAAAAAACAAATTTGTGCCATTTTTCTTTTTCGGTTAAAATTAGGCTATAAAGCTGCAGAAACAGCTAGCGACATAAACCATGCATTTGGCATAGGAATCACTACTGAACACACAGCACAGTGGTGGTTTAAGAAATTTCATGCCAGTGATGAAAGTCTTGAAGATGGTGAAAGTATTGGTCAGCCATCGGATTTTGATAACAATCAATTAAAAGCCTTAGTCAAAGCCAATATACACACAACTGTTCGAAAGTTTGCCTCTGAATTAGATGTAACATATACAACAATTTCCAACCAGCTGAGAGAGATTGGAAAAACGTTTATTTATCAAAAAAGATTTAAAGGTCAAAAACCACAAGAACTTTTTTGACAACCTAATAGAACATTTTGACTTCATGATTTTACAAGTAGCTTGCATGCTAAAAAAGTGTGAGCATCCCTGATTAAGATCATCACATATTAAAATGTTCTTATGAAAGTTTTATTCTAAGATTTGTAAGATTAGTTATACTATTCTAAGACTGCAGTTTTAGATTTTTTTTGGATGAAATTTTGCCAAACACATGGATGGGATGGAGGGGTTTTGTTGAACACTTTTCGAATTCACCAAACCTCACACCATTAGACTGTTTTAATGGCACATTTAAAAGACAAAGTCTATGCAACAAAACTTGTTAACAGTGGCCACATGAGAGCAAACAGATTAAATGCACTCAAATGCCAAAAGAATTGCTTCATAATGGGTGCCATTTCATTATATTACATCTGGGGTTGTCAGCAGTGTCTAAACTAAAATCTACATAATTTTGAGAACAGGCAACCATAAAACAATAAAATGATGTTTATAAATTCTTTTACATGATGAAAAATCATACAATTAAAATAAATATTTACTTTACAAATATTTAAAAAGTTCAAGATTTTTTGAGACACCCTGTAAATGCAACTTTTAAAAAATAGAATTTAGTACAACAGAAACAAACAGTATTAAAATTTATAATTAACATATTTGTACTTTGGAAGTTTTAAATGATTTTAGGACTGCTTGAAACTCTTTTGTTCGATCACGAGCAGTAATTGCTGCAGGTTGTAATCTTTCATTATCCAAAATACTATCACCTGTTTCCTTTGTCCAAGAAAAAGTTTGACTAGTTGAATTTGCTAAAAAAAAATTACTGATTAATTAATTATTAAAGCTTTAGCTTTATAAAGATAAATTAAATTAAGCAAAATAAAAAAAACAAGTTTTTCAATTGAATGACAAAAAAGCTTAATTACAGTATCTAACTTGATATATTCATAGTATATTACACAATACTTAAGATTGAAAAAATCAAATAACAAGGAATATGATATGTTTAGGGTTTGGGATTTCCCAGTTCTGAAAAAAATCTGGGAATTCAGGTAACTGGGATTCATATACACAAACAACAAAACCTAAATGCAACTACTATTATAATACTTGTCTGTTGTAATTTACACTGGGCGCATAATTTTGCAATAGAACTATATGCCCAAAAACTAATTGAATGATAAAAAGACAAATGTACGAAAATTTAACAATATAAACGCAGTAGTGAAAGAATAACGAAGATATGTATATGAAAAGAAATCAAATACACAATACTTTTAATTGTAACTTACACTAACCCTTAAAAAAGCAAAAGCAGCAACTATTATGCTTTATTTATTTTTCATATAATGACTGCGTAAAAAACACAGTGCATTGACAGATTTGTCACTTAATCATGAGCGTAGTTTTGTGGTAAACAATCCAGCAGCAGAAAAAGCTCTTTCTGCTTCGACTGACGTTGGTGGAATGCTCAATAAAGCTTTGAACAACTGCTCCGATTTGCCTGGCCTTTTTTCAGTAGCTTCTAATAGTTTCATTTCCACGGTTTGAAGTTGGCTGACTTGGCATCGATCATCAACAATTTGTCTTCAACGGCTGGGTGGGAGTGGAGTTAGTGGAATGCTCAATGTGGATCTGAAGTCTTTTAAAAAAACTTTCATCTTTTTGATTGTTGCTAGCCAGCTCTATTACTTCGTCCTCATCTTGACTTTTTGCTTTATTGCTGTCACTTCTCCAAAACAAACGGCAAAATAAGGTGGTAGCAGTTTTCATAAACCCTTCTTCGCTGTTACTACAAGATGGTATTTCATCAGCATAATGTTCATTATAAATTGATGAATTTAGATTTTGAAAATAACGTAACAAATTAACCACTTCATGTTGTCGTCTTTGTTGTCCACAGTTTTTTATGGCACAAAGTAAATCTTCTGCAAGGCTTGACTTCCTCTTTTCCAACTCCACAAATAAAAATTGAAAAACCCCTTCAGCAGTCAAAAGCGTTGCATCTTTACCACACAAAGCTTCGACTGCAAGCTTTATTGGTTCAAGAGCGCATTTTAGCTCATTGAGAAAGGAAAATTCAGTTGTACATATGCCATGTTTAATCAACAAATCGAGTAAAGCCTTCGATATGCACTTTTTAAGACATATAAACCCTTCAACCATTTCATACATGGAACTCCAGTGAGTTTTGCGATCTAGGACAAGTGACAACTCCTTGTTTTGTTCCAACAACACATATTTCTGCAAGACTTTGTTTTTCACGGGACCTTTCTGAAATATTTTTACCACTTTCCGCACCTTCTTGAGTACATTTTCTATTTCTAGATTGAAAACTGGTACTTCGTTTGATGCTATTGTGGGGGTCACACTGCCAAAACCTTCTTCATACATTTCTTTGTCTTGATCATCGTCATTATCTTCACCTGCAATATGAGTCACACTTCTGTTTTTGTATAACACATCACATACAGCCAGGTGCACACTATGTGCATAGCAGAGTTTGGTTTCAAGTTGAGAAATTTTACCAAGTTTTTTCATTACTGAGGTGCCATCAGAAACAATGCTGACAATACATGTCTGCATGTTTGTAATTCCAAAATTAGCCAACTGTTTTTCCAACAACTGAAAAATTTTTTCAGCACCACATGAATCACGCATTCTCATTAGGCCCAAGTTTATAACATCGTTTTGGCAATAAATATTGATGTTTATGTATCTTCAGCAACGAACTGGTCAAAGTATACCAACAAAGTATACTCAATACTCGTCCATAATCATACTGAAACGAGAAAAGCAACCAACAAAGTATACTCGTCCATAATCACACTGAAACGAGAATCGCCATTAAGTTTCATTTCAATTTCAGTTTTTATTTGTTTTTGAATGTTGTTGTATTCATGGTGTATTAAGTTCATAATATCAGAGTCCCAAGATGGAAGACGTAAGTTTTTGGCACTAAGCAACTCACGAATAAACTTACTTTTGCCAATAGAATGTATACAAAAACCATCCACAGCTGCCAGTTGAGAGACAATACCTTGCAAACTTTCTTTCTTAACACTTACAAATGGTAAGATCGATTTTTGCCGAACTTTTACTTCCTTAGAACAAGGTTGATCTTCACTTTCTAAGCTATTAAGGCTATGCTTGCTTTTCAGGTGATGAAAAAGACCACTAGTTGATCCACCTTTACACGACTTATTGTGTGAACATGTATGCACTTAGCTTTGTCATCTTTATAATCTCGAGTGAAATGTTTCCAAACGTTAGACCGATTAATGCTCTCCATAACTAAATACACTGCATCTGAATTTCAACAACTACAGCAATGACAATCCTAAACTGACTCAAACCTGTTTATCTCATAATCAACAGGAAACAGCTTAAAAAATGGGACAAGAAGCATCGTATTGTCCCAATCGGAACAGACAGAATGATTTTGCTTTAGACACGTCACACGGCTGTCGTAGTAATATTACGTACAAAAGCTCATAAAACCAGGAATTTTTAGTGATAAAAAACTGGGAAACCTAAAATGTCGCAAAATCCTGGGAATTCCCAAAACCGGGATCCCGGTTCCCAAACCCTAGATATGTTTATAAAATATTTTTGGTCTCATGATGAATGTTCTAACTTTTTTTTATCTATGTATTTTTTCCAAAAAAACAATTACATTATTTAAAGACATTGTACATTAAAATATGAGTATTTCAATAAGATTTAAAATTAAAACCTTGACTTTTTTATGCAATGTATGTATATAAAACAGCAAAAAAATTGGCTAGAGTACCTTTAGCAATACCTAGCACATGCTGTTATTTCACTTATTTAAATAAATGTTAAAAGCTTGTTACATGACAAGCAACATATCAATCAGTCTAAACTAGAACTATAATTTTTGTACAAAAATAACAATCACACTAATTATTTGCATCTGTTTACAGTGTTAAAATGATTTTCAGGAAATGTAAAACTCCCATAAAATAACTGAAAAAAAAAAAACTTGTTTAAATATATTAAAGTATAAAGATCAGTTTACTAAGCTTACCAGAATTATGAGAAAATCTGTTTCTAGCTGCCATGTATAATTTAAAAATTGGACTTTACAGCTTTATTTCAACTTATAATATGATAAAACAACACAACTGTTACACTAATCTAAGCTGTATTTAAAAATCATAGTTAAAAATAAAGTAAGTTGCTTTAGTCTTTTGCAGATATAAAAAACAAAATGTAAATGTTTAAAAGTATGATTTTAAAATATTTTGTAATCTTTAACTAGACATTATAAACTATTCCAACTGATATTAAAATAGTAGCTTATACAAATTTAAATATAGTAAAATTGAAATATAAGAATCTTGGCCAAAATTAGTTTAAACTTTCAATAAATGTATAAAAAATATTGACTTGTTTTACTTCTTACTTACTAAACATAAGACTAATAGCAAAACCAATCTTAATGATCTGCCTGCAAATAGCTTATTATTACCTCAAACTGATTCAATCAATACCTTATCTGAATTTTCTGAAATTACCCCTAACATGCTTCTTGACATCATTATGACATTACCTAACAAATCTTCAATGAATGATCCAATGCCAGTAATGCTTGTTAAAAAGTTTATTGATATCTTATTACCCATTCTTTTCTACATTATCACCAAATCATTGAAAGATGGAGTTTTTCCAGAAAATTTAAAACATGCTATTGTTACTCCAGTACTGAAGAATAAAAATGCTGACACAGAAAGCTTTAAAAATTATTGACCTATTAGTAATCTATCTTTTGTCTCCAAACTTTTAGAAAAGACTATATTATGCCAATTAAATAACTTCCTTTCTTTAAACAACCTCTATAGTATTTATCAGTCTGGCTACAGAACTAATCACTCATGTGAAACAGCAATGCTAAAAGTGACAAATGACATTCAGTCTGTTATTCTAGAAAAAAAAAAACAATTCTAGTATCACTAGACTTGTCATCAGCATTTGATACAGTTGACCATACCTTGCTTTTGCAGCGACTAAACTCAGATTTTAGAATTTGTGACAAAGTTTTGAGGTGGTTTAATTCATATCTTACAAACAGAACCTTTAGCATATGTGTAAACAGAAAACTAGGTAAAACTAACAAACTGCACTTTGGAGTACCCCAAGGCTCATTATTGGGACCTCTTTTATATATTCTATATACTAAAGAAATAGAATATATTGTTTTAAAGCATGGTCTGTCAGTACATTTGTATGCAGATGACATTCAAATATATAGCTCTTTTCATCCAGATCAAACAGTGGAAGTTCAAAAACAAGTTGAACACTGACTTTATGAAATTAAACTGTGGATGTCAGCTAACTTTTTAAAATTGAACGAAGAAAAAACCGCAGTTATTGTTTTTGAACCCAAACAAAATTTCTCTCAGAAACAAAATACCTTTTTAAATGTAACTTTTAATAATTTCTCAATTTCGATTAGCAATAGTGTCAAAATCTTAGGTATTCCTTTAACAGTAAACCTGTCACTTTCCTCTTTTATTGCAAAAAAATGTCAGATATGCATGTTTCATCTGCGTAATTTATATCATATAAAAAATTGCCTTCCTTTGTATTGTCGAATCATGCTAGTAAATAATTTGATACTATCTCAGCTGGATTACTGTAATGCTATTCTTGCCAACGCGACCAAAAACGAATTAAAACCACTACAGAAAATTCTTCATAACTCTGTACGTTTTATTTATAACTTAAACTGGAATGAACATGTAACACCTTATTTAATCAAATTGCATTTTTTACCCATTAATTATCGCATACTTTTTAAACTTTCCATTATAGGTTATAAAGTTGTCAATAATACAGCTTCCATATATCTTTCGAATTCTTTCAATTTATATCGACCTACAACTACTCAAAACCTTAGAATTGGTAGTGGAAGAGATATGTTGATGTTAGTCTACAAAAACTCTGTACATAATCAGCTAAATAATAATCTTAGTAAATTAACCCAAACTTGGAATTCATTGCCATATGAAATTCGTAGTATTTCTGCTTATGCTGTGTTCAAAAAAAATCTCAAAACATATTATTTCAGAGAAGCATATATTGTAAACAATGAATCTGTCTGATGAACTTTTTACTTCTTTCAAACTGTATTTCCTTACAACCAGTTTGATTTTGTTCTATTGACCCAGATTATTTGTGTTACTTTTGTTTTACTATTACCTATCTGTTACTTATTATTTTTTTTTGTAAGTGTTTAAATTGCTGCTTAAATTTTAATCCGCTTTGAGCAAACAGTTAATTACTGCCCTAGCTTGCATAATTGCTGTTAATGTTAAGCGGAATACAAGAAATGTATTATTATTATTATTATTACTTCAAATTAACCAAAACAACTTTTAAACTAACAAGGTTGCGACGTAAACAGTTGGAAACAATTAACTAAAGAGAGCATTTAAAAACGCTGACTATTTATTTCATTTGCTGTAGTGTAATACTAGCCAAAACTTTGATGCCAACAAACCAGGGGAAACTGGGGTAAAATGAATTGTTTTTCAAGTTTTTTAGAGCTAAAAAAATTCAGGAGTTGTTTTTGAAAAAATTACCAGTAATAAACAAACATTTGACATTTACAGCAGCTGTTAAAATTCGGCTGGAATTAAATAGAGCTACATTTTAGCAAAAAATAACTTTTTTAAAAACACCTTGAATACTTCACTTCATTCCTTTCTTGAGGGAAAATGAACTACATTGAATTTTCTATGAATGTTCACTTAGCCTCTTTATAGCCAACATCTACATCTACAGAATTTTAAAAAAAACATGATCCTTCATCTAACCTTCTTGATTGAGGAAGAGCGAAATGATTGCGGCATTTTAAAGATGACATTCAACATAGAAAAGGTCACAATCATTATCAAAATCATGTAGTAAACAGTCAGTACAGCAGCAGTTTTTATCACAGAGATCACAAACTACCCATTTTACTTGGGGTACCTGCAAATACTACAGGAGCTGCATGGAGCCACATGGAGCCACCAAACTCACTAAATTTTATAGATATTTATAGACATTTTTATAAACATTATTATTATTTTTTTTTTTTAATTTATTTATTTAAATCAGACTCCCAGTCCATAACAGAAAAAACAAAAGAAAAACAACAAAAACTACACAAAATGAGATACACACACAAAAAAACAACACTTAAAAAAAAATTACCAAAAATCTATTGTAAATAAACTAATGTGTTGTAGTATTTATAATATGCTGAATTAATAAAACATTCCAAGGTCATTAAAGAAAAAATTAATTTATTATTAGAATCGTAACAACAATAAATGAAGGAGCAGGACATTTTTCTTCAAATTGCATCAAATGTTGTAATGTTATTCAACACCTGATGTTCACGGGCACTTACATACCTAAGCAATCCATGTAAAAATTAAAAAGAATTATTGTAGGCTATACGTATTCTTTTTAGACTAGATGACAAAAAGTTATTCCATAATTGACATGCATACATACAGGAGCAATATGTGCTAAATAATACATTTTTTATTTTAGTTGAACACTTGTAAAAACATATTTTTAACCTATTTGCAGTACCATATAAATAACGAACTTGTCTATTTATATCTTCATCATCACATAACTTGGAGTTAAAAAATACCCCAAGGTATTTAATTTCATTTACAAACCATATCTTGAAATCACCAAGTATCACATTAGGTTTAATATTTAATTTAAAATTGCTAGATGCAAAAGATAAGCCTAATGTTTTTTGACAGTTGAATATTATATTATGAGAGGAAGCATACAAGTGGCATACATCAATGATATGTTGAAGACCATGAATGCTAGGGCAAAAACAGCACAGATCATCAGCAAATAATAAATGATTAACAAAAGATTTTCCAACAAAACTTCCTACTTTTATTTTGTTTAGTTCTTTCGATAGATCATCTAAGTAGACTGCAAAAAAATATGGACTTAATATGCTACCTTGTCTAACACCATTAGTTACTGAAAATAACGAAGAATAACATCTACCCCATCTAATTTGCATACTTTGTTGAGTATACCAGTAAACTAATAAACAAACAAAACACATTGGAACATTGCGCACAATTAACTTTTGGAAAAGCAAATAATGATTTACCCGATCAAATGCCTTTAAAGCATCAAGAAAAATACAGAAAATTGGACTACCACAAGTAATATAATAAGAAATTGCTTGTTTGAGTAGGAAAACACACATGTCTGTACTATGCTTAGTTTTAAAACCAAATTGATTGTCAGTGGTATCTAAGAAATTTTTAATATTAATTAAGATGACTTGCTCAAACAGCTTTAAAACAACTGTTGCAATTGCTATAAATCTATAATTAGCACAATCTTGATGATTACCATCCTTATTTTTTACAATAGGTAGAATAACTGTATTAATGCAGGGTTTAGGAATATAGCCATGTAGGATACACATATTAAAAAATAAACTTAAGTAAAGGGCAACAGTGGAATCAGCAAAACAAATATGCTCAGCAGAAATGCCATTGCTACCAACAGCACTGTTAAAAGGCAGTTTACACATTAAGGATTGAATAGTACTAACACCACACATGTACAGGGATGAATTCATATAACTATTCTTACAAGTAATATTGTTGTAAACAAACTCTTTATACTCATTGTTTTCGACAGAGTTAAGTAGGTTGCTGAAATGATTTTTCCACATCTCTGCAATTTTTTGGGATTCTGAGGCACCTCCAACTGCAGCTGGTAAAGGACATGATTTCTTAAGCTTTTTAATGTTTTGCCAGAAGGCCTTAGAAGAAGTGTCAGAATGAAATGCTTTGGCCAATGCATCAGCAGACTTTTGGTCTTTTAATTTTTTGCACCGTCTTAGTTCATATTATATATTTTATAGACATTACAGATTATTTGGTATAATTAAAGTTTACGTACGTAAATTATTTAAGCTGAAAAACGGTTTGACCGTTAACGATTTTTGTTAGTCAAACTAACCTGGATTTCCCTGTGGCTACTATCGTTTCTTGAGAGATTCTTTTTCTCTTGGTTTCTTCGTTATTGCCTCCTAGTGCTGTAGGGGAGGAGGATCCAGGTTAGTTTCACCGACAAACAACAGTTACGGTCTCTTCTTAAAGAGACCCTCAAATTTAACGGCGACCCAGCAATTAAAAAACACTAGTTTAATGTTTATTATTTTCAAGTAACGATAGTAGCCACAGGGGAATCCAGGTTAGTTTGACTAACAAAAATCGCTCACGGTCATACCGTTTTTCAGCTTAAATAATTTACGTACGTAAACTTTAATTATACCGATTATTTATTATAGACATTTTATATACACACCATATTTATAGACTATGGAGCCACCGTATAAACTTCAAATACTACAGAGCCGCATGGAGACCCTATAAATGCAGTCTAAAAATGCATGGAGCCGCATGGAGCCGCATGGAGCCACCGTATAAACCAGGGTTACGGAGTCGGAGTCGGAGTCGGAGTCGGAGTCGGAGTCGGAGTCGGAATATTTTATCCGACTCCGACTCCGACTCCTTATGTCCGATTTCTTTATATATTAATGATCTTAATCGCGCAACTTACGCGGCCGCGTGCGCCACTGAAGTGAAGAGCAGAAATCTTTTTAAGAGAACCTTGTTGCGTATCGCGCGACACAGCGTGCAACACATAAGAAGTTTACATTTAAATTTTAAGCAAATATATTTTGCATAATGCTATGCTTGGCCAGCCGAGCTAGTTGCTGTCCTTTCTTCAATCCAATGACAGGGAACAAATGCCAGGTGCATAATCAACTACTAACTAAGCAGCCTTTTTCTATAGTACAGTGGTACCTTGACATACGAGTTTAATTCGTTCCATGATCGAGCTCATACCTCAATTTGCTCGAATGACAAAGCGAATTTTCTCATTGAAATTAATGTAGGCTAAATGCCATTAATCCGTTTCAGCCTCCAAAAATGCCCCCCATTCTTTTTTATTTTTCACGTGTCTTTAAATAAGTACTTCTTCCAACATAAGCGAGTGTTGAACGTCTGTTTTCATCACTAAGGCTCATCAGAACAGACCAAAGGCTGCAATGAAGGAGAAACTCACAGAAGGAATTTTGTTTTTACAAACAAATTATTAAATTAAAATTTTTTAAAATTGAAACTTACTCTTCTTTCTCTATTCTTTCAAAAAATATCAACTAAACGTTTAAAACCAAGATGAATTTTTTAATAATCTCTTAATATGAATGTCTATTAACGGCAGGGAGCCTGCATGTTCAGCCTCGAACAAAATTACAATAATTGAAATATTCATGAGATAGAGACTACAGATCTCCTTTTATTTTATTTACAAGATCCGATAAAATTCACATCTTTATTCTTACTATCAATATATAACCGTAAATTACTGGGAAGAAGATGGACTCTATGTCATCAAACCAATGGCTAAAATTTATTTGAGAGAAATGAGGTCTGGAAATGGCAACATTTTTTCTAAAGTTTCTTTGTATGCAGTGGATAATTCAGGAAAATTCTGAAATTAGTCGCATTTTGTTGTTTTGCTTGTAGTCTATGATTGTGGGTTTTAAATTTTTAATTCATTTGCATATGGTTTTGTTTCTTTTGTTTTTATAAATTTCTTTTTTCAAATTTTTATTGTCAATAAATTCTATAGTTATTACTTACATTTGTAAAAATTTTTACAATTATAAAATTTTCAGAGTTACGTTTTAATCTTATTACCTACTAATAGAAACGAAACTAAGCCATCTGAAACAAGAAGCACCAAACTTGAATTTTGCTCTTGCTAGAGCTCGTCAATCATGCATACCTCACTGAGTTTCGAACCTACTAGATGTAGTTCTACACGCTTGAGACAACACTTAAGGTTTAGTCCTACACTCAGGGCCTACACAAGTCATTAATTGTATTAACATCAAGGTTTGTCGTGGGTTCGATTTACCATGGGAAAATTAATAACTGTAAAATAGACTAGTGATAACATCATGATTACTCATCAAATACTTTGATGTTTAGAAAATGTAATAAGCATTAAGTATAGAATGCATATTTAGTTTCGAGTTATGATGTATGCCATTTCGAGTACGTTTCCTAAATGTAATTTGTATTAATGTTTTATTCAATGACAGCAAGAATTACTGTATAGTTAATGGGTTGTGTATGTAATATAATTATATGTAGGTATTTATCGTATTTATCAAAACACAAACATAACAAAAAACATGTTGTATTAAATTAGTCCCAACAGACTATTTCGCCTGTGAGGCTCATCAGGAAACAAAACAACTAAAAAAAGCAATATTATTTACGTTGAAAGAAATAAAATAAGCAAAAATTAAAAGTTAAAATAAATTTTTACGCTTCAGATGAAAACTCGCATCTTAGAAAAATAACGCTACCAAAAGTTTGGGTTCAAATAATTATTTTACTAAAGTCACTGATTGTTATTATTAAATAATTACTCTTGTCACAAGATATTAAAAGAAAACATGCTTGTAATGTTGCGCATACTCCTAAATCTATTAAACTTGGCCAAGCTGCAGAAAGATTAAAGCGTACAAAAGTTTATGGATTATTATTAATAGTTAAGAGCAAGTGTTATAAAAAAATTATTTTATACTGTATAAAACATTAATATGGATCATCAGTTAAGAGAGAGTGTTATAAAAACATTTTTTTATAAAAAGATTCTTTTATAACACTTTTTTTTAACTAATGATCCATAAATTTTTCTACGCTTTCATCTTTTCGGCAGCTTGGCTTAATTTAAGAATACATCAATGCGCAACATTACAGCATATTTTCTTTTAATATCTCGTAACAAAAGTAATTATTTAATAAAAATATGACTTATGTAATCATCAACACTGACCTTGGGATATCTTTAAGCCACTTAATAAGATTACTAAAATATTGTGGGAAAATCTGCATCTGCATCTGCAACCATCAATTATCAGTTATACCATATAATGATTCTTGGGTTCATTAGCCATCAATTCTTAATACAAGTTTTTTGCTTGTTACAGAATAAATAGAGGATAATTTTTCCAGCAACTAATATTATTGACAACACTGTGTATGGTTCTTTTCCAGAATATGGCAACACTGTCACTGGATTTTTTTATTCCACATTTGCAAATAATTTTGAACCCTTTGAGTTGATACTGATTTCTGTTTCATAACACTTCAAAATTTGCGGTCTCTTCAAGAAGTTACTGTAAGCGATTTTTTTCAGTGAAACTCACCCGGAATCCCCCTTTCAGCACCAGGATGGAATAAAGAAGAAACCAAGACAAAAAGACCCTCTCAAGCAGCGATAATAACCGCAGGGAGATCCGGCCCAGTTTCACGAACAAAAATTGTTTACGGTGACTTCTTGGAAAGACCTAAAATTTCAGCAGATTTATCCCTTATTTCATGTTTTAGTAAAATGCTTTTCACAAGTTTAAACCAAGCATTAACAACAGTGTTATTACAGCTCATTGCTTTTGTTAAAGTTAAAAGTTGGGTTTCTTCAAAAAATCACCGTAAGCTATTTTTTTGTTGAAACTAACCCGGAATTCACGCTACAGCATCAGATTGGAATAGTAAAAATAAAAAAATAAACAAAAGAAGAAAAATAGAAAGAAGAACTCTTCAAGAAGCAACAGTAACCACATATGGATCCCGGTTAGTTTCACGAACCAAAATCGCTAAGGGTGACCTTTTGAAAGCACCCGAATTATAACTCATTCCATTTTCAACTGCATAAAAATTTTATATATATTTCAAAAAATATCAAAATATATTGGCTGTACTTTTTATTCTAAAATTAGTTAAGCGGTCCAAATTTTATGCTCCGAAGTCATAAACTATTTTTTATTTCTTATATTACCAAAAGTAGCCTACAAAAAATCTAAATAATTAGAGGAATTTTTTATTAAAAAAAAATATTATGTCACGATAAAAAAAAACCTTTGTTCATTACTGTTTTGCCGTGTGCATCAGTGGTGTGCGGTGACTTCTGCGACTGGTCATGCAACTGTCACGCTAAAAACTGGTCATGCAATTAGGTAATTTCTGGGTAGTTAATGGGTAGCAGAAAGAATTATATGTGAGATTTTAAAACATAGACCGATTATTTGTCCCTAAACTATGGTGTTCTCCAAACAAACAAAAAAGGGTCATCGCCTGAAATCATTCGCAAATTTTATGCTTTCGTCCCAAAACTCTGTTCTCTTAAAAAAAAGTCTTCACTTCGAATTAGTCTCAGATTTTATACTTTTTGTCCTGAAATTCTATAGTAGTAGTATTCTCTAAACATCACTTCAAAGCAATGCCAGATTTTGTAATTTTTGTCCTAATTTTGTAGTGATCTCTAAAAAAAAACAAATACGGTTTTCATCTCAGATCGGCCTCGAATTTCTCAAATTTTATTCCAAACCAGTACCATTTCTCATAAAATTAAAAATATATATCTCATTGCGCAAAGTTTTGTCATGCAATCCCTAAAAATTTGGTCATGCAACGCATGATTTGCATGCCCTGACCGCACGCCACTGGTGTACATTGACCCCTTGAATATAGTTTTCTAAACTCTATAGCGATTAATTGAGATGCCGAAAAGGCGTTCTCACTTTTTTGATAAAAAAGGAATTTTTTTTTTGCCCATCAGTTGCCGCGCTAAAACTATGAGCCTGCCTTCAAACATAAAAAGTGCCTCGGTTATGCAAATACGATTGTAAAACTTTGATAAAGGTTAATAAAATAAAAAAGTATTTTTAAACATTAGATATACGTATATTTATCCTCCTGTCTCGCAAGAAAACGTCAAAGATGTCATAGGTCTATAGTTGAGGCAATTGTCAAATAAATTCTTTTGAGGGTGTCGAAATATTAGTGTTCGGTTAAAACTTTTTTTGTTTTTTTTTAAGAAATATAACTAAAATTTATAGCCGTTTGTTAAGACCGCCCAGCAGAAAAAGTGCTGTAAAATTTTTTTCAAAGACACAACAGAATGACAAAGGTTGGCTACGTTTTGAATAACAACCGTATCGATTGCATGAACCACCGTTATGGCGGTCCCACGTAGTCAACTGGGCCACACTGCCAATTTTAATTACTCTTCATAAGCATATATTACCAGGTTTAGAAACTATTTTTATATTTTTTATGTTTAATTTATATTTATATTTACTATTTTTTATGCCGGTTAGATTTAATTAGATGGTTATAAACAAAAAGTTTTCCCTTTGAAAAGTTTTCCCTTTGCAATCTTTCCGAATATAAAATCTCTTGAAAAAAATGATCAAAAACTTGGACTCGAAAAGACTCTGAACTTAGGAAAAATCAGTTTAATTATACTTGAAAGGAGTCGAGCATGAGTAAGCTCGGACTCGGCTTGAGCATCTTAGCAAGAGATTAGAACTTTATTACTCAACTCGTATTCGAATTAAGGTTGTTGCAATTGGATTGAATCAAGTCCTATAAATGCTGAACTTGTTAGAACTCTAACCTGTAGGCCTACTCAACAGAGTTGTAACAAGTACATATTTAAAAATCTCAAGTCAGTTTGAATAAGGTTCGAGTTTACTACTATTTAAGCTTGACACGATGAGGTCGAGACCGAATCCTTTAAAACCGTGACTCGAGTCAAGTCTGAGCGTGTTGTTAAAATGTTTATCAAGTAGACTACTTTTGAGTCCAATTGTCCAAGCCCATAAAATTTAGCTCAAGTTTTTTTCAGTTCTAAATCAAAGGTGGTCTAAAGGTGAAGCTTCTGTTCTGGTTTATTGTATACTGTAGTTTAGCCCTGGATCAGCTCAAAGTTACTTTAAAAGCTTTAGTTCAGCTTAGTATTGAAGTTTTAAGAACCGAACTTCGAGGGGTTTTTGGTTCTACTCAGTTAAACAGTTTCAATAAAATTTTGTTTTCGCCTATTAACTGGGTTGTTATCGCATTTTTTGTATTTATTATTATCATTTTAAACGTATCTAGCGTATGTAGGCTAACATATTTATTTTGCAGTGACGTGCCGTAAAGCTCGTGATTGGTGAGGCACTAATATTTTAAAGTAATTTTAGTCAATAACAAACAAAACAGTGCTCTACTTAAATAAAAAAAAAAGGCAATTTGAAGCATTCTCGCATACTTAGCTAACTCGATTTTTCTAAGTTAAAAAAACATTTCTTCCATTTTATGTTTACATTTATCCTACTGACTGGCTGGAAAATGTTGGAAGTGCTATACATAGGGCAAGCAATTTTCCCGACCTTTTGAAGATGCCAAGATATAGCTGTCCGCTTGAAATTCGTTACTTTAATTTTTTAATTCTATAGAGATATGACTAAAATTTAGAACTGCTTGCCATGAGCACCAAGCAGAAGAAAATGTCGTGAAGTGTCTTTCCCAAGGACACAATAGAATGGAGCGAATATGTTTTGAACGGAGATCATGTTGATCACAAGCACAGCACTTCAACCACTCGATCATGTTGCCGACAAATAAATGTTTCGTTTATAAAAACTTGCAAAGTTTTCAGTTTTCTTTAACATTAAAATTGCGAAATCTGTTTACTTAGACACAAATCAGTTTTCAGGTTTTATAAATCTTAAGGAATTTGATTTTAAATAAAAGCCTTCGATTTCACATGCTTGCTAAAGCTTTTGTGATCGGATCCAGGGGGCGAAGTGGCTTAAATCTTTAAATTTTTAGGTAGATAATCTATTTTTTTTGGCACAATCATCACTCCTAAAAATATCTTTGGGAGGTCGCCGAAAAAGAATAAAGATATTTTTAAGAGGTCGCCAAAAAACTTTTGATTGTGCGTTGACCCATGAGGAATAAACTCCTAAAGGTTCAAAGCTTTGGAGTGTTTCCTAATGAATTTCTTTCAGTGAAATAAAAATAAAACAACATCGTAGTATAAAAATTCAAAATCGTAGAAACGGGACCAAATAGTATTTTTTCTTTATAATTTTTTTCATTTCTTTTCATTCTTTTCATTCTTTTCATCAATTCTTTTCATGAAAACGACCAATTCTTTTCTTTAATTTTTATGACGAGACTTTAATTTTTATGCACACTTAATGGAAATAAATAGGCTAATATTTTTGAAGTCGGCAAAATTTATGCATTGTTAAAAATGTTTAATTAAAATTGATTTAATTATATTCATGAAGAGGGTCAAAAAATAGATACACCATTAGATATTGCAGGTATATTCAATAATCATTTTGTAGCGTTGGTAAAGCTTTAGCTGAAAAAGTCAAACCTTCTGATTAGAATAATTTTCAACAGTATCTATGTAATCGTGTTTGTTCTCCTATGTTTTTAAATCCTACTAGTGCGTTTGAAATTCGCTATATTATTAACCCTTTGCGGTCCAACTAACCGTCTGGGATGCAAAAACAATTCATGTTGTTTGGTCCAAACTCATGTCACACATGCATTTAGTTTACTACCCTTTTAAGAAGTCCAAACCTATGTAACAAATGCAAAGAGAAGATTTTTTATCGATTTGGATTAGTTTGAAAACTTATCAGCTTAGGGGAATTCCTACAACGCTTGAAACTAAAATTAATCATAAAATTAACATACACACAAACATCTTTCAAAAAAATCACAAAAAAGAGTTTGGACCTAGACTGACCGAAAAAAGAAATTCAATTGGACCGCAAAGGGTTAATCAGTTATATACTAACAAAAGTTGTGGTTCTGACGGGATTGAAGCTGAATTTATCGTGCTTGCCTCTGAGGTTTTGTCTCCAGTGTTAGCTATATTATTTAATGCTTGTTTTGATTTCAGAATTTTTCCTACTTGTCTTAAAACAGCTAAAGTCGTTCCTGTTCATAAGACTGGAGATAAAAATGAAGAAACAAATTATAGACCTATTTCAATATTGTCTATATTTTCTAAAAGTTTAGAAAAATTAGTTCATACGCGGACACTTTCTTTTTTTAAATTTCATTCAGTATTAATCCCTACACAGTATGGATTAATATTCAGAGTTAAGTATTCAACTTTGTATGCGTTACTAGATATTACTAATACTGCATTAGATAGTATTGAAAAAAACTATATAGGCGTACTGGGCTTGTATTTTTAGATTTAACCAAAGCATTTAATACTGTTAATCATTCTATTTTACTGTAGGCCTATAAACTTGAATATTAAGGAATACGAGAAATAGTTAGCAATTTTTTTGGTTCTTTTTTAACAAACAAAAATCAGTATGTTACTATTAATAATACTAATTCTTCCTTAAAATCTATAGATATTGGAGTTCCTCAAGCCTTCATCCTTGGACCGCTTTTTTTTTACTATATATTAGTGATATTCCCAACAGTGTTAATTGTATTCCGCGTTTATTTGCTGACGATACTTGTCTCCTGATGGGAGCTCCGTCAATTAATATTCTTGAAAACCAACTTAAAGATGAACTCAATAATATTTGCAATTGGACATCTGCAAACAATTTAACGCTAAATTCAAAAAAATCGCAAATATTAATTATTTCACCAAACCTCAAGTTTTCAAGTTGTTTTAAATATTCAAAGTCCAGCTGGTGAAATTAAAACGGTTTATAAGGCAAAATATTTGGGAATTATATTTGATAATCGATTAAACTTTCGTGAGCATATAAAAACTCTTGAAGCAAAAATAGCTCGATCAGTTGGAATTCTAAATAGGCTAAAGTGAAGTACTTTTTATTCAGCTCGGTTTTATTGAACTTTTATTTTCGCTTATTCATTCCCATTTTAATTATGGCCTTGTTGTTTGGGGAAGTACTTATCCGATATATCTTAACAAACAAAAATTGCTTCAAAATAAAGCAATTCGTATTGTTACCTTTTCTCATAAGTCAACTAGCTCGAAACCTTTATACATTAAAACAAATATTTTGCCCTTGCCTAAATTGTTTGAGTTTGAAACAGCTAGATTTGTTTATTCTTATAAATTTAATTTGTTACCTAAGATTTTTGATAACTGCTTTTCATATGCTAAATTTTGCCAGTCTCGTACCACAAGATTTTCACTAAAAAAATCACCTTACCATTCTTCTGTTCAAAAGTAATCGAACTCAAAGATCAATCAAATATATAGGACCAAAAATTTGTGAGAACAATGACATTTAATAAATTTAAAAAGAATTATAAATCATTTCTACTTTTCAGTGATTAAATTCTTATAATTCTTACAATTTGTTTTATGTACCTTGTTTTGAGTTTTGAACTCGGCAATCGTTCCGATCAATTTAATTTATTATTCGTTTAAGCGCGTTTTTCAATTCACACTAATTGTTGTCATGATTGTTATTCGAATGGGTTTTCAGGAAGACGTTTTCAGTTCTAACAAAGATGTAGTATTATTTTGTGTGTTGTAATGTTTTTTTTATTTATAATGTGTTATATTTTAGATGTCAATAAAATAGGCTTTTAAAGCCTTACTAAAGGTCAAATACTAGATAAATTGAATTAACATATTACAATTTAAAAGCCTATTTTTGTTATTCTGCTTTTTATACGATGGCTCAAGCAAACCTGAAATTTTTGCAACCAGTGAAATTAGCTATTGACCCTAGCTCATCATCTGCTGAGGATGACTGGAAGTTCTGGTTTAAAACGTTTTCAAACTTTATCAATGCGTTGCCAGGAGGTGAGAATGCCTTTAAAAAACTAGATGTGCTGACCGCTCACTTAACAGCTCCTTTGTATAAACTTATACAAGAAGAAACTACTTAAGAAAGAGCTATTGAGACGTTACAAAAACTTTTTGTAAAACCAAGAAATGAAATCTATGCCAGGCATCTTCTAGCAGCAGCACGATAAAACATTGCTGAATCTATTGGTGAGTTTGTCTTACGCATTGATAAACTGAGTCAAAATTGTAGTTTTACTGCTGTAACTGCTTTAGAATATAAAGATGCAATGAAAACAGACTCCTTTATCAGTGGTATTTTGTCAAACATAATATGGCAGAGATTACTGGAGAATCGAACGTTAACTTTTGTCGAAGCTTACGAAAAAGCTCGAGCTCTTGATCTTGCAAGAATTTCTTCAGAATCATATTCTTTAAATCAAGCCTTGTATTCTGGTCGGGTATGTACCGTAAATAATTCCCAGTTCAATGAATTAACTTCTAATCAGAGCGACACAAACGATCAAAATGTTAATGCTATACGAAATCGATCAAGTAAACAGTCTCGAAAATTTATATGTTATTTTTGCGGAGGTTTTACGTGGCATCCACGAAATCGATGTCCTGAAAAAAACGAAATTTGTGATTGTTGTGGTAAACTTGGACACTATGCTAAATGTTGCTTAAAACGAAAATCATTAAGTTGCGTGTCAAAACCTTTGTTAGCTTCGGTGACAAACTTACAGTTAATTTTTCAGAACATGTACTTACAGCGATTCGTATTAACAACATAGATGTAACGTCGCCAAGACGCGAACCAGGTCTGTGATCGCGCGCTAATTAAAGTTCGCACATGGCGCCTGGTGATTGTGCGCGCTGCTGTTGCCTGCCCTTTGGCGATCTCCTATAGCAACAGTTGGCATGAGGTAGTTCTCCCTTTTTGGTTTGACCTTCGTAGGAGAAGGTTACTAGTAGAGCCTGCCGGGCACTTTCTTATATCCTCTTGGAAATTTAAATAGCCTATTGGCAGAAGTTCGGAACGGAACAAATTTGTTTTAATCTAATTTGGTGTAATTAATTTAATTGAGTAAAGTTTAGAATAAACAAGTATTTATAGTTCAAGCTTGATTCTTTTTCCGTACCGGAACTAACAATGGATGCTCATGCTTTTGATTCTATTTGAATAAGGTTTATGGAACTGTAAGTTTTGTTAAACTTTGCCTTTAATTGTGATTTATAATTAAAATAATTGATTGATTTTACTAAATTCTTGGTGTTGAAATATAACAATGGAAAACTTCATGCAGAAAGTGACCAATGAATTACAATTGATGGAAAACAAGTTAAGTAAGTACGAAACTTTATACTTAGAAAAAATATCAAATGATTCTGGTTCCTGTGGTGCTGCTGTTGTTGATTCTGTTTCAGGTAATAACCAAGAAAAAGATCTGCAGAATTTAAAAGGTTTATTCAGCAATCTTAAAAAGTTGGTCGAAAACTTGCAGAAGCAATTGGAACAAGCTGAGAAAAAAAATGATGACTTGGAACAATATAGCAGATCAAATTGTCTTATTATTCATAAATGTGAAGATGTCCCCAAAACAGGAAAGTACCTTGAATGTGAACATTATATTTGTGATAAATTAAATAACAGTTTACCTCTTGATAGTCCTTTACAGGTAAATGACATAGACATAGCCCATCCACTTCCTTCAAAAAAGAATGTGAGGGGAACTCCAATAATAATCAAGTTTCTGCGTCGAACCCAAAGAAATGAAATATATGCCAAAAAGAAAGCACTTAAAGGAAAAGGGATGGTGATAACAGAGTCCCTGACAAAGCGTCGCTTGCAACTTCTTGAAGCTGCCCGAGATGCCTTTGGATGGAAATCTGTTTGGTCCATGATGGGAGACATATATGCATTTGTTGGAGGAAAAAAACAGGTGGTTAAAAACATCAATGATATTGCTAAACTAAAGCATGCATCAGTCAGCTACTCTGATGCTGTGAAGAGATAGATTGCAAAATTGTACTAATCTGATACATATACCAAATTTATTTTCTAAATCTCTTTAATTAACTTTAGTGAGATTTTTTTTTTTTTGCTTTTCATAGCTAAGTTTTAAAGCTGACTGATAAAGCTGCATTAATTGGGTTAATTTAAAAAATCATATAAGGCAAATTATAGAACAACAGTTTATCTTGGGTTTTTTTTTTACAAATTTTTTGTTACATCTATTTGCATTTTTCCTTTTTAAATTTAATTTTTTTTTTTCTATTTGTTAATTTTTGTGTTTGTGTGTATTTTTTTTTCTCTTTTTGTGTCTTCACATGCCTGAACAATTTAAACTTAACTGTAAAGTTTGCTCTAAAAACATTGACAAAAGACAAGGCTATTTATTTTGTAGTCATTGTAAAGATAATTATCACAAAACTTGTATAAAATCTGCAGGTCCAGTAGAATTATTGTACAACAATTATTTATGTCAACCTTGTGCTCACTTCACATTTCCATTTCATAGTATTGATGACACTGAATTACTTGAAATCTTTAAACCAAAAATACCACTGAATGCATCAATATTTAATCAGTTATTCACAGATACAATTGAACCAAAAAACAACATGGACAATTTTATTAGTGCTAATATTCAAAACGAGCTTTATGTAAGTGCAGAAGAAGCAAAATTATTAATGGAAAATAGTTCTAATTGTCAAATACAACATTTTTCTTCAATATGCGTTAATGTTAGATCTCTAGTAAATCCCATAAATTACACTAAATTTAAAGGACTGATAGCTACTTTGGGTTATATACCAGATGTAATTGGTATAACTGAAACTTGGGAAAGCACAAGTTCATCAGGTCACTTTAAAATACTTCCTGGTTACATTTTTGTGTCCAACCCCAGAAAAAAATATAAAGGTGGAGGTGTAGCTTTTTATGTTAAACAGGACTTAAAGTTTCAAATTCTAACTGACCTAATGATAATGGAAGAAAAAATATTTGAATCTATCTTTATTGCTATACAATTTCAAAATAACCAAGTTGTATGTGGGAACATATACAGATCTCCTCAAAACAACAATAAATCATTTCTCCAGTTCACAAATCATTTAGAAAAAACTTTAATTACAATCAACAAAACAAAATCAAAATGCTATCTTCATGGTGACTTCAATTTAGATCTTCTTGCTTCCAATAATGAACATGTTGAATCATTTTCCGAGTTGATGCTTGAGTATAATTTTTACCCATTGATAAACAAACCAACAAGGGTATCCAACTCCAGCTGCACTGCTATTGATCACATATGGTGTAATTTGACTAATGCATTCATAAATAGTGCAATAATCACCCATGAAATCAGTGACCACCTACCCATTATGCAAGTTTCAAAAGTTAGTGAACCTTTACTGAAAATGAAGTCTAATGCAGGGAGGTCATATACAGTTAATAATTTGAAAAAGTTCTCCGAGTCTATCTCAAAAATTGACTGGTCCAACTTGTATACTATTTCCGACACTGATAAAAGCTTTCAATTTTTTCAGAATAAAATTGATCATTTTGCAGAACATAGCTTTAAACAAAAACAAATGAAAAATATTGAATTCAAATGTGCATGGTATGACAGAGAGCTACTTCACTTAGCAAGAAAAAAAGACAGATTATATAAACATTTTCTGAAAACAAAAACCCACTGTGCTAAAAAAAAGTATCAAAAAATAAGAAACTTTTATTTTCATTTAATAAACAACAAAAAGAAAACATTTATTCAAAACAAACTCAAGTCTCACACAAATAATATCAAAAAAACTTGGCAAGTTTTAAACAATTTAATGGGAAGAAATCTTTTCAAACTACAAACTACTTCTCTTTTACATAAAAATAAAACACTTACTGATAACATTGAAATTGCTAATGCATTCAATGAACATTTTTCAAATGCAGCAGTTAAATTAGCTAAAAATTTACCTAATTCTAATTCTCACTTTTCTAATTATTTAAAATCTTCTAATCTATCTTCAATATATCTTTTTCCAACAAGTTTCCTTGAATTAAAAAGACTAATAGCAGAAATTAAACCAAAGTTAAGTACTGGATTTGATCAAATACCACCCGTTGTCTTGAGGTATCTTTCAGATGATGCATTGCATGCTCTTAGCTATATATTCAATTTATCACTCCTCCAAGGCAAATTTCCAGATGCTTTCAAAAAAACAAAAATAGTTCCTATTTTTAAAAAAGGCGATTCAAAAAATCTATCTAACTATCGGCCTATTAGCTTACTTTCATCGTTTTCAAAACTTCTGGAAAAAATTATGTATAAAAGATTGTACAACTTCTTGAAATGCTACAACATTCTTAATGCAGAACAATTTGGATTTCGCCCAGGTCATGCCACAAGCCATGCTACCACACTAGTTATTAGCAACATAGCTGATGCTTTTGAAAAAAAACTGTTAACAATTGGTGTTTTCTTGGATCTTTCCAAAGCCTTTGACACTATAGACCATGACATCCTACTCTATAAACTGAATTATTACGGAATTCGAGGAATTGCATTCGAATGGTTTAAAAGCTATCTATCAGGACGCACGCAACAAGTGCAATTCAATAATTGTCTTTCTTCAACTATAAAGCCAATCACCAGCTCGGTACCTCAAGGCTCAATTTTGGGTCCTCTTTTATTTATACTTTATGTTAACGATTTTAGAAACTGCTTGGATTTCAGCACAAATGTATCGTTTGCTGATGATACTAACATCTTTATTACTGGTAAAAATATACAATCAGTCTATTCAAAAACTAATCTTGAACTTAAAAATATTGATGAATGGATGACTGCGAATAAACTAACAGTAAATTCTGCAAAAACTAAATATCTACTTTTTACTCCTAGAAAAAGTAATTGTTCCATCTCAATATCGTTCGAAGTATATTTTAGAAATAATACTATTGAAAAAGTTTCATCAATTCGCTTTTTGGGTGTAATAATTAATGAAAATTTAAGCTGGAAAGAGCACATGAATATGATAAAACAAAAAATTCGTTCTTCTCTAGGAAGTATTATGCGTGTAAAACCGTGTCTTACCACTAAAGCAATGCTAATTTTGTTCAATTCATTATTATTAAGTTATCTAAGATATTGTATCACCAACTGGTGCTTTGGAAATCGCATAAAAATCAATCAACTTCAACGTATTTGTAATAAATTTATTCGAGCCATGTATGGAATAAAACAGAGAGGCTGTGTAAAAAATGTTATGATCAAAAACCAGCTTTTAAATATACAGCAGTTGTATGAAAGTGAAATTGCAATTTTAATGTATAAATTTCAAAAACGCACTCTTCCTATTCCAATTCAACAACTATTTCAGCTTAAACCATGTCAAATTAAAACTAGAAGTGATAGTCAAATTATTTCTTCGTGTTTTAGAACAGCAATCTGCCAACAATCAATTAAATTTATTGGACCGAAAATTTGGAATACTTTGCCTCAAGAAATTAAAAACTGCTCTACATTAGTTTCTTTCAAAAACAAACTAAAAATTTATTATCTAACTGGCGCAATACCCGACGAATCTACGCAAACATAGTGCCGTACCTGCAACATAGAAAATTGAAAAAAAATCTTTTTTTTCTGCCTGTTGCTGTTTTCTTTTTATATTTCAGGTCATCGTCAACATCAATTCAAGAATTCAACTTTACATGCACCTGGAACAATCGCTTAATCCAAATTGTATTAAACTAGTCTTGAAACTCGACAAACTTTTTTTTTTTTTTTTTTATAACAATTGACCAGATAAAAAAGTTTAATGCCAGCAGAGTCTTAAAATAAACTCATATTGGAACTTTAAATAATGCATTTAAAGAATTTTAAACAAAAATAAATGTGTTACAAAAACAAGTCTTGTCTATAAATATGTTTCTCTTGGGTATGAGTGTAAACTGCATCCGGTTGTAAGCTTATCAACTGATAAGTCGGGATGAATGAGGATACCCAATTACAACTTCCTCCAGGTCACCCTTGGGCAAGGTGTAGTACCTGAAAGCCTCCCTGTGCTGGGGTTACATGCCAGCAAATAATATTATAATAACAAAAAAGGCTGTCTTAATTTTTTTTGTTTTCATGCATTTTTTTTTATCGTCTTGTTTTAGGCATTTTTTTTAAAATTTTTTATACTTGTATATATATTTTTTCTCTAGGTGATGCAACCATGCAAGCCGTTACCTTTGCTAGTGCAGTTTATTGAGTTTTTGCATGTTACAACGTTGTTTCGTTTTGTTGCATGTCCCTTTTTTCCGTAGTGTAATTACGTTGATGTAAGTATTTTGTTCGACAAGTGGCGGAAATAAAAAACGACTGAACTTTGGTTGACACCGGCAGTACAAATAGTTATATTTGTAAGAATTTAGCAAAACAACATAGTTTGAACTATAAAAGTATAAAATTTGCTGCAAATACGGCTAACTCGTTCCTTAAAACCGAAATCTGTGGCGTGTGTTATTTGAATTTGACTTTTGTTGGCAACTTTTATGAGAATTTCAAGTTTCATGTGATGCCTAACATAATTTGTGACGCAATAATTGGGGACGACCTTTTGCAACAACATAAAAGTGTAACGTTTAAATTTCAAGGTAAATTACCAGAACTTGTTTCAACTATTACGTCTGTTGCCAATTTATACTAGTAGACCAAAATATATCGCTGAGTATATTTGCCCGTTTTGTTTTTGCGACAAAATAAACTCAATTGATTGATTGATTAACCCCTTGAATTTCTTTAACTTCCTTCAAGAGAAGCGTGCTTTTTGTTCTGGATTACTGACTTAAATTAACTTGAAACTTGGTCACCGACGGTTGTCAAAAGATACAGCCGGACATTCTACTTTTTCAAACTAAAAGTTAGAAGGATTTTATTGTCATTCACGAGGGAAATTGCCTCATTAGTTTCAATTGTTTTCACAATGGAAGTACAAAATTTTGCGACAAAAACGCCACTAATTGCGGCATCCGTCAGCCATACTATTTTTTTTTGTAAAATATTAAATTTCGCGGGATATCACGGTTTTCAACAGCCCATGCACCACTTCGCCGCATCCGCCCGCAGTATATAGCATCCTTATTTCCGTTAAAATGATACATTTTTAATAAGCAATAAAGCATAGACTGTACAATAACAATTTTAGAGTCTGTAGAGTCTATGAATAAAAGCAACCAGAGCAACTTGCAATCACAAAGTTCTTTACACCCTGCAGCTTCTTCTGCTACTGCGCGACTACGGTCAAAATCCAAAGTACAAACGAAGTATCGCTACTTCGCAGAAATTTATTTGTGGCGCCCGGTCTCGCTACGCATCTACCGCGATAACCGAGGGAACACTGTATTTGATTTTCACAGATGAGGCGCTGCCTCACTTACCTCCCCTGATGGCACGCCCCTGGTATTTGACCTTCAATTAAACCAAAAAAGTTCAACTCGGCTAAGAATGACTTCGTTCGTTATTGCAATTTTTTGAATGATTTTTCTGCTGAAAATAGATCCGCTAAAGTTTGTCAATTTTGTTATTAGCAATTTAGTTTAAATCATTAATTCTGCCTGAAAGTGTTGTAAATGCTAACAGTATCACCCAGTTTAAATGCAAATTAAAAAAGTTTAACCTTCACCAGATTTCTTCCCTAGTGTTTGCAAATGATTGAATAGCTACTTATTATTTTATGTATTTATTATTATTATTATACATATATATATATAGTTTTTCTTTGTTAATACGTATGTGCATTTTTTTTGTGTTTTTATTATTATTATTATTATTTGGCCTGTTTTGTTTTGTTTTCCTATTGCTTTTCATTTACTAGTATGTATAATTGTTTTAAGCATATTTTGTTACATTTTCTTGCTGTATATCTTGTCTCTCCTCGCTTGTTAGAGTGCCTGGGTGTTGATGTGGGCACCATAGCATTGCATATAAATAAATAAATGGGTATCAGAAGAAGTTTTGAAACTCCCAAAGTGTAGGGTGACCATATTTCAATCAACAGAAAGGAGAACACATTTTAATAAAAATTGTTTTGCTAAAAAAAATCACTTCTATTAATTGTTCCACATAGCCTAGCTAAGAGCTGTGCAATAAAACACAATATAAACAAGCATTAAATTGAAAAGTCTAATGTAAGTAGGTTTTATAAAAAACAATTATTCAATTTAATTGTTTGATTTATCTTATGAATATTTAGCTGTTCCATTAGCTTTTCTAATTATTGAAGGATCAGCTTTTGCAATATCATAAAACTGGCTGCATGTAACTTCATTAATATTATAATACAATGTTAAAATACAGGCCACTGAATCAAACAAAAAGACTCTTTTTTATTATTGTGGGTGCATCAAGGAAAAATATGCCCTACATTAGAGTTGTAAGCAATAATGCTGAAATAAAGCTGTGCAATTTTTGGGCCTTTTCAAAAATTTTGTGAAACTAACCCAGATCCTCTTATGGTTACTATCACTTCTTGAGAGATCTTTTTTCTTTTGAGTTTCTTCTTTTTTCCATCTTGATGTCAAAAGGGGGATCTGGGTTAGTTTCACTGAAAAAAATTGCTTACAGTGACTTCATGAAAAGACCCTAATTTTTAACAGTTTGCTTTAAAATTCAATAGTGTTGCAAGTTTTAGAATATTCTGTCCATCTTTTATGAACCATCATTTTATGATACAGCACTGCATTTGTTTTTAGTTGCTTTTCAACAAATTTGCATAAGTTTTGACATTGATTAAACAATTTTGCTTCATCTACAGGGTGGGGAGGCAAAATTGTCCTATTGACAAATTGCCATTTTATAAAAATTTAAAAAATTAATCACCACAAAATTTAAACATTTTTTTTCTATATTTAATCAGGTTAAATTATGAATTAATATTTTTGATATGTTTGAAATGTGTGCACAAGAAGCAAAATGCAATCGGATTATTGATCTCTTAGACGCACATACACCCCAGAAGGAAATTGCCAAGATTGTTGGTGTGAGTGAAGAGAACTGTGCGGTGCATCCAGCTTGCCAAAAAACTTGGTAGAGGTACAAAGAGATCTCCTGGCAGTGGGGGCCACCACAGGAAGAGAAACAAGGTCTTTCTTGAGACTCTCAAGGACAAAATTGCAGAGGCTTCTACAATCAGCATGAGAAGACATGTTAAGACTTCAAAAGTAGACCCAAAGACCATAATAACTGCTGTCACCCTGTTGGGCCTCAAATCTTTTTTCAGGCAGCCACAACATCTTGCCAAGGCCATAAAGCAAAAAAGGTTTGATAGGTGCAAAAACATCTTCTCTTTCCTTAAGCAGGATGCAGGATCATCAAGATTTTCAGTAATAAGAAAATATTCACTGTGGATCAAGTTTATAATGAAAGGAATGATTGCTGAATTACATCAACAAAAGAAGATGTGAAAAGTGTTTTTAGAAAAAAGAATCCAGCTTAGGTTATTGCTCTGGGAATTGTAGGTCAGATGGCAGTAAGATACCCCCATATTTTTTCAAACCTGATCAGAAAATCAGATTTGATGTGTATTGAGGTACACAGTATTGCCATGGCTGAAGGCCACCTACCCTGACAACAATTATGTTTGGCAACAAGATGAAGCTTCTGCCCATACATCTTTAGAAAGCGCAAAAGTTCTGTAGTACCAATATGGCAAACTTCTGGTCTCAGGACTTTTGCCTTCTGAGTTCATCTGATTTAAACCCCCAGATTATTTTTGGTGGTGTGCCATTGAGAGTAAAACCAATCACACCTCCCAAGGCAATTTGAACTCACTAAAGGCCACAATCGCCAGAGAATGAAATGATTTTCCTGATAGGGATATCAGGAGGGCCTGCACCACTTTTAGAGGCTGTATCAAGTCATGCATTGTGGCAAATAGAGGCAGATCAAGTAAAAAGGTTTGGAATGCCTACACCATGTGTTCAATCTAAATTTCACACCAAAATTTCTGAAAATACAAAAGTTATTCTAAATTTAATTTTTTATTATCTGGCTGGACAATTATGCTTCCCATCCTGTATAAAACATTTTTTTGATGCAAATACACATGGTATAGCATTTTCACACTTCGTTGTTTGTAGTAGTATCATCCAATCAAAGCATTTAAATTTCAAATAAAGTGGTCAATTTGTCCAGGTATTCAATACAAGATAGATTTTTCCAGGTATCTAGGTATAACATAGACACATCTGAGGTGAAGTTATCACAGTCACAATGTTGGCTTTCTCTTGGTTTACTTATGTTTGACTTAATTTTTGTTGATATAAACATATGATTGTTTCTTCAATTGTTGATTTTATACCATTAAGATAAGATTTAATTTCAATAATTGATGCTTTTGACCAACAAAAAGGAAGAATGTTCTCCAAAAAGAGGACATTTGGTCAGCCTACCCAAGTGATTCCTTAATAAATGTAACTATTGAATATGTATAAAAATAAACCAATAAATAATTAGATGATAGTTGTTTACAAAAGAATTTAAAATTCTTATTAGAATGTTAACTTTAAGTTTAAAGCAACCCAAAAAGCTGCAGGTTTTTTTAGTTCATTGTTATTTCTCAATTGATTGACAGCTCAGCTTAAAGGCACACAAAAGAATGTGAAATGAAGATTTTTATCTATGTGAACCAAAATGTTAAACATCTAACAGTATCTAAAAATACAAAAGAAGAATGATGATTAATTTATTTTTTATAGAATTAATTATGTTTCTTGATCATAAAGCCTTGTGTCTCTGTTCATTCATAAAATTTATGTGGATAAACAAGATTCACTATCAATAAAGAAATTGTCTGTGATATTGTCCATGGCTATATTTCATTAAGCATATAAAATTAACTTTTGACAAATTTGCATTACCTTCATACATTTTATGTCTTACAAATCTCTATTATATTTTTTTTTTGCTAAACTTTTTATTTCATTATACAGGGTATTTCAAAAAATTTGACATCATTTGACACATAAATATTACAGAAACTACATAGTCGAATCAAATGAAATTCAACAGGTTGATGTTGAGCTGAACAAGATATATTCCTGTAAATTTGAATAAGAAATTCAAAGGCACCTGAATTTCATGAAAGGTTTTACAAATGTTCGATATGCGCACACCTGTGACACAGCACATGTGAAGTAGGTACTTCGGCTCCTAAACATGCTGCAGCATGTCTTGGGTAACAATCTCCAGTGTGGTGGTGTTTCTTTGTTAAATACCTGTCTTGCACAAAAGTTAAACTGGAGATTGTTACCCAAGACATGCTGCAGCATGTTTAATTCATGTGTGCCACATTACAGGCAGTGCGCAAATTGAATATTTGTAAAACCTTTCATAAAATTAAGGTACCTTTGAATTTCTTATTTAAATTTACAGGAATAAATCTTGTTCAGCTCAACATTAAACCAGTTGAATTTCATTTAATTTGACTATGTAGTTTTTTAATATTTACATGTCAAATGATGTCAAATTTTTTGAAACACCCTGTATTCTTTAAAGTAAGCAATTTTTTTTATAAATAACTTTAACTATTTGAATTAGAGTCATTGTTTATAAGTTAAACTGTCTGAAAATAAAATGTTAATAAATTAAATTAACATTTTTAGAAATACCCATCTTTTAACTTGCTTTAAAAACAGCTTCATTATCACTGTTTATATTATGGTTTTCATTTACTATTCACCAATCCTACTTCATAAGCTTTAAAGTTTGGGAAAATCTACAAGGGCTGTGAGGTTACTAACAGTGAACAGTGAACAAAAGCACATATTTTTTGTGAGAATTAAAGGGTATTTATTGCTGAAAAAAGTTTATTGATGTTAAAATCAAGTGCTTTACTTGTGAAACTGAAAATAATATTTTTGTCTTTGATATTATTTTATGTTGCTGTATAGAACTAATGTTTAAATTTTGAATGTATTTTTGAGATAAATAATGCATTTAAAGTACCTTGTAATACACTGATTTATGATAAAATTGTCAAACACTGTTGAAAGCCAAACATATAAAATATGCAACAGCTTTGTTTCTTACTATAAAAATATTTTTCAAAGCTAAACTAACTTTTTGACATTCATCATAAGTTAAAATCATTTAATGTGTTCTTGAAATTGGCTTATCCCTCTATGGACAATTGTTGCAAATTTGCAATGTTTAAAAAATTGCTTAAAACTTAACAGCTGTTTATTTTTTTTGCCCAAATGATGATAGTTGCACTTCTGCAACATTAACTGAATAAAATTTTTTAAATGGCAACCTATAACTTTTTAAATCTCAAAGCAGTCACCAATATTTTTTCTTCCTTAGTTTGAACCATGTGCAAGCTTGTGCTGTGGTAGTTTTGCTAAATTTTTGTATGAAATTTTTTGGTACCTTTTTCTGTTAGTATTTTTTTCTGCTTTATTAGTACTTTATTTCAGCATTAGTCAGTGTAAAAAAGGAAAATGTTAATTTGAGTGATTATAATTGATTGAAGTTAAATGTTGCAAATTTGTAGTGTTTGTCCACTAAGCCAAAGTTTTTTCTCTAGCAAAAATAAGATTTTGAAAACTGTTTGATTTGTATTAGTTGATCTTGTAATAAAAAAATGCTTCCTAGAATGTTTTATGGTAAAAAAGGAAATGCTGTGCTAGCAGAAGGCAATGATGGTGAAAGTGAGGATGAATATTTGGGGTAAATGATTCAGATGAAGAGTTTGTTGTCCAAGAAGATTGTGCTGTCACTTCGAGTGAATGTGAAGCTGGTGTGTTATAACATTATCTAATACTTAAAAAATATGTTGCATTTTGAATGTATGATCATTATGATGCAACACAATATTGGATTTTATTGCCGCTTATTTTTTGTAACTTTTCGTGTTTCTGCATATACAGTATTAGTTTCCAGCACATTATTGCAAAGTAAAGAAAGTGATTTTTATAGTTACTTTACTCAAAAACAGTAAAGCTAAAAGCTGATGTCCTTAGATGAAGCTGATGACGAAATGAAAATGGTGCAAAACAGAACAGCTTCTGCAAGACCAAAATGGATGACAGCAAAAAGACCAAGATGTCAGCAAACAGACTCCTCCCAGAGAAGAACCATAGTTGATGGGTGATATTCCTGTATCAGATTCTATTCTTTCTCCTGCTGAGTACTTTAAGTTTTTTTTTTATGACATTTGGATGGAGCACGTAGTTCAGCAATCAAACTTGTATGCTGTGCAGCAGAATCTGGCAAAGCCACTCCACGTGACATGCCTTGAGTTACCTCAATTTTTGAGCATTTTATTGTACATGTCAATTATTTGTTTGCCTCAATCAAAACTACAGTGGTCAAAAAATCTTGGAACCTCCAAAATAAATTCAATAATGTCAAGGGATAGGTTTGAAGACATAAAAAAATTTCTACGTTTCAATAACAATAGTAAAATGGCTCAACCTGGAGATGAATTGTTTGATTGCTTGTTCAAAGTGAGACCATTTTTGGAACATTTGTGACAAAAATTTCTTAGCATACCAATGAACAGAATGGTTTGTGTTGATGAACAAATGATTCCGTTTAAAGGCTCTTCATCACTTAAACAATATATGCCCAACAAACCCCATAAGTATGGATACAAAGTTTTTGTCCTCTGCAATTCCAAAGGTATTATGCACAATTTTGAATTGTATGCTGGTAAAATAAGCACACCAAAAAACTGTGTCAATCTTAGAGCTAGTTCAAACATTGTTATAAAACTAGCTCAAGCCATTCCATTAGATAAAAACTTTTTGATGTATTTTGAAAACTAGTCTTTGCATTATTGTGTCACCTTGCTAAGCACAGCATACTTTGTCTTGGTATAATTAGGGCAAATTGACTTCTGGGATGCAATCTTTCGCCTGATAAAGATCTAAAGAAAATTGGTCATGGGGCATATGATGAAATAGAATGTTATTGGCAATACTATTGTGAGGGCAATCAAATGGTTAGATTCTAAATCTTTCACTTTGCTGACATTGTTTGATTCAGCCATTCCAGTTACCACTATAAAAACATTTGATTGAAACTTAAAGAAAAAAATTGCTGTTGCATGCCTAAGAGCAATTCACACATATAACAAATTTATGGGCTGGGTTGGCTTGCTTGATTCACTAACATGTTTGTGCAGATGCAAGCTCAAATCAAGAAAATATTACCACAGGATTTTTTATCACTTTCTGGATGTGACCATAGTTAACTCTTAATTGCTGTATAGAAGAAACTGTGAAGCTTTTTATGTTCCAAATAGCAAACAATTTAAATTTCAAAGCACCAAACCTATAGTGGAAAAATCAATTAGGCTTGACAATGTAAACCATTTTCCAGTACTAAAAAAAAAGGAATCACTGCAAGTTTCCCAGTTGTAAAGGATATCCATCCATATTCTGCATAAAATGCAAAATATATTTGTGGCTTGATAAGAAGAAAAACTGCTTTTATGAGTTTCATAAGCAGCCATAATCAGTGATTATTAAATCATAGTGCGGTGTGCTTAGTTACCAATAAATGTACTAGATTAAACAATAAGATGTGACAGCTTTTTGACTGAAGTGCCTGATGTCGCAAATATGCAACATTTAAAAAAAATAAAAAAATAAACAAAAAAATTTTTTTATAGTTTTAGAGTATCATTTAATAAGCATTTTTGAATACCTTAAATGTAAAAAAAAATTTTTAAATGTTTAAAAAAAAACTCTCATAGAGGGTTAAGCAAATTTATACAACTCAACTTTTTAATGTATATTTTAATATGAAAAAGTAGAAAATCATTTTAACATCTTTGAAATTTGTTTAAAGGAATTGTTTTGATAGTTATTCTTTTGTATTTTTTAAGTAATTTTTAACAAGTTTAGTAAAATAACATAATTTCAGTGCAGTTGCAGATCATTGGTACATATTTGAAGTGTCCTAAATAAATACATTATTTTGAAGTGATAGCTTCTGTGATTGTCCATTTCAATTATACCAATGAGTTTGTCTGCATGCATATTCTCAAAGCATGTTTCTACTTTGTGCAAGCAAAAATTTACTAACTTAAACTTGAAAAGAAGGTAAATATGGTTTAAATTTATAATTTTGGTTTCTTTTCATCCCAGTTGTCAAGTCAGGATTGTCTGAATTTTGAAGTCACAAATGACAGCATTTTCTGCAGCCATTTATGCAGTTCTTTTTGACCGTTTTTGTATTAATAATTTTATACAATTTACACTGTTGTAAATTTTTGCAATTTTTATATTCCCTTAGCTAAAACATTAAATGTTATAGTATTTTGTTTATATTACCAGTGATTTATAACCTTTCACTAAATCTGGAAAATTAAAGGGTAAACAAAAGTGGCGAAAATAAATTAGCTTTTTTTACTAAAACAATTGTATTAAGATGCAAAGAAAAAAAGAAAAAACTTCTATCCTTGTTAAAGTTGGTTTAAACTCAGCTATGTAAACTTGAATTGTGTAACTTAATTTTGCTCTCCAACTCCTCTCTTAATAGTTTTTAAATGTCCCCTTACAAAAGCCACCCCAAATAAAAAACTGTACTTGAAATAAGTTCTTTTTATGCTTTTGTGCAAAAGTAAGCACTTAATCATTATTAATGGTTTCTTCATACATTTATTTTCACTAAAGTGATAATAATTCATCTTTTTAGATTGTTTTCAATATCATACACTGTTACTGATGGGTTGCCAACTTTAAAAGACCCTCCTTTGTTGATAGCCCACGGATTAATGGGCAGTAAAAATAATTTCAAAACTATTTCAAAAAAGTTAATTGAAAAAACTGGACGAACAGTAAGATTTGTTTGTTTTTTCCATCTTTTTTAATTTTTATCTTAAAATAGTAGCCATGACAGATGATGCAAAGATGTTTTGGAATAATATTAGTTAATGTCTTTGTTGTAACTATCATCAAAATACAAATTGCACTTGTTATTGGTTGTCAGCATGTGGTCAAGTGGTTAGAGCACAGTGATTGTGATTGATGTGGTCTCAGTTCAAAACCTATGTATGCCATTCTGTTGTGTCCTATGGAAAGACACTTTACGGCACTTTCCCCTGTTTGGTGGTCATGGCAAGCATAAAACTAAAAAACCAAAATAAAAATTTCAAGCAGACAGCAATATTGTGGTATCTCCAGAAACAGGTCTGGGTAATTGCTTACTTTATGTATTAGCACCTCTGTTGCTTTCCTGCAAGTCAGGAGGATAAATTTGGAGATAAAATGGAAAAAGTTTTATTTTTAAGAAATTTTTATTTGAAGAACAAATATCATAGTTTTAAAACTGTATTACAGTAGATTAAAAAAACATTATTAATTTCTGTACGGTATTATTTAATGATTACGAAATTTTTTTTTCTCTTTCTTGAACTGTATTCTAATTTTATAGTTTTAATTTGTTACTTTTAGGTTATCACATATGATGCAAGAAATCATGGTGACAGTGCTCATTATGATTCTATGACTTTGCAAGAAATGTGTAATGACGCACTGCAGTTGCTTGATAAACTTTCCATCAAAAAATGTGTTTTTATTGGTCACAGCATGGGTGCTAGAGTTGCTATGTACACTGCCCTTTCCAATGTGAGTTACTTTAAAAACCATAACATTTTCAGTTCTCGGCACAAAAATCAGTAAAAATTTTTTTAGCCAGATCGCATTGATCAACTAATTGTTGTTGATGCTTCACCTTCTTCTTCAAATAAAGCTGGTAAGTGGCACTGTTGCATTAATAAAACTTTAATAATTACTGTGTTAATGAGGGTTGCATAGTAGGAAGGTCTAAGATCCGACTCAACTCCCAAATAAGGGCAATAGCATTATGCAAAATACAATTTACTTAAAATTGAAATAGGAACTTTTTATAATTTGCCTGCTGCGCAGTGTGGTATGCGGCAAGGTTCTCTTAAAAAGGTTACTGCACTGCACTGCCATGCATGACTGCGTATGCTAGGCAGTTGACATTATTAATGTGTTAAATGCCTAAACGTTTCACTGGAAATCCTTTTTTCAAAAGCAACTGCACATTTCTGATCAATACAATGTTTTTGTTTTAATTTCTATTTTTGTGGATAACTCATCTAAGATCAAGATAATCGTACAATTTTAGATATGCTGTTCAGTCGTAGTGTAGACACATTCACTTAACTTATTTCTTTAAAAATAGCAAGTTAAATTGAAGCCATTCCTAAGGCTTTTCGCCCGACATGAATGGGCCAAACTGATCTAGAATGAGTACTTTCTATTAGCTATTTTTAAATTCTGTTTGATCAATCGCCTTTTTAAACCTATTTCCTGCATCAAATTTATTGTGAAAACTTTTTCTAATGCTCACTTAAAAAGCTTAAATGTTTTAGAAATTGCATTCTACAGTATAACTTAAGATTTTTAACCATGAACATACAAATTTTTTATTGTTTTTAATTGTTAAATAGGTGGAGCATCTCTGTATTATACCAAAGCAATGGAAAAAGTTGTTTGGGATAAAAATGACTCTCTATCACTGGCTCGAAAACATGCGGATTCTCAACTTCCAGATGACATTGGTGTAAGTTTTTCTGTGGAAAATAACAGTTTTAATAATACCTGTTGCAATAAGTCAAGTTGCTGTTTTAACTAGTTGTACTATAATTAAAATTTTTAACATGTTATTTGACAAACGGCGAGAGAAACCTAGAAGCGATCAAATCTGTGTGGACAATATAATTATGTAAATCTTGCGAAGTTGTTTAGCTTTTTGTAAAAGCAATTTAGCTTAAATGGCAAATCTACAGAAAGCTATCCTAGATCAACAAAAAGCTATCTTAAATCGTAATTGAACGACCGAAATTCCAGGACGTAGTTGTTCGCAATTTCCTTTTGACAAACGTTGCCGAAGTTCATCCGGGACAGTACGGCTGGCGGCTCAATCTTAAAGCAATACGTGAACATGTTGAAAGCTTTCGTTACACTGAGCTTACCGCCGACATGTTGCCGTACACAGGACGATCTTTGTTTATTGGCGGCGGGAATTCGGATTTCATCACGTGAGTACGCTCGTTTGCGATCAGGTTTATGCAGTTTTATGATAGATTTGCACGTTCTGGTTAAAATCGCTTGGTTGATTTCGTATTTGATTCGTTGATTTCGTATTGATCATAGGGGAGACTGAAGCACGTTAGTAACACTTTTTTTTCCTTTTGCTATTTCTCTCATTATAATTTTATTAATTCTTGTTTAATGTAAAAAATTTAGATCACTGTTTAACTATCATTATTATTTTCAGGGAAAACATTGAATTAGTTCAGTGTATTTCCCTTTGCCGGCTTGTCCTTTTGAGTTTGCGGGGGCAGCAGCTCGAGTTGGGATCTCCGAGGATCTCAATCTCCTGCAACTAGCAGCAATTTCGCTGTTAAAATTCCAAGGCGTGACCAGGCCAGGTCTTCAACATAATTCCGCCAGCGAGTTCTGGGTCGCCCTCTAAGCCTTTTGCCACTCGGAAGAGCATCCATTTGTTGCTTTGCTGTTCGCTCGTGAAACATTCGTATCACATGGCCATACCAGTGCAGTTGCGATGTTCTATGCAAAGTAGTAGCGGTTTGATGTTGAGAGATTGACGAATGTCTGTGCTTTTTACCTTTTCAAGCAGGGATAAACCTCTGACTTTTCGCAAAAAACCATTTCGGCTGCCTGTACTCGGAATCTCACTCTTTCAGTTATTACCCAACACTCATGACCATAGGTGAGGATAGGAACAAAAACTGATCGGAAAACTAAAAGCTTTGCTTTTGTACACAGCTTTCGTTTCAGTACGATTGATCGGTAAAGCTGGCGCATTACTGCACTTCCTTTTTGAATACGTGTGTCCCGTTCCTGTCTATCATGACTCGAGAATGTGATTCCAAGATACTTAAACTTCTGAAACTGCTGAAGAATTACTCCATTTGTTTGAAAAAAAAACGGGACAGGGTGCCTTGACATACACATAATCTCAGTTTTAGCCGCACTAATCATTTCAGCATCCAAGTATGCATCAGAAAACTGATCAAGTGCACATTGGAGATTACTTTTGTTCGAGCTTAACAATGCAAGGTCATCTGGAAACAGCAGGCGCCAAACATTACACTCCCCAAATGTGACGCCACTACTGAAGGAACTGTCTTTGTCTATCTTGTCCATGTATATAATGAACAGAAGAGAAGAAAGAACACAGCCCTGTCGTAGTCCACTACTTGACACTAAAAGGTTTCATTTTCATGCCATTGACACAAACACAAACTTCTGACTGTTTGTACAACGCTTTGATAGCAGCTAATAGCTGATTTCTTACGTCATACTCCAGCAGTACTGCCCACAGCTTGTTTCTTGGAACACGGTCATATGCTTTTTCAAGGTCTACAAAGCATGTATACAACTCTTTGGCATATTCCCACGATTTCTCAAAAACGTGCTGAAGGGCAAAGCTCTGGTCTATGGTGAATCTGCCAGGACGAAATCCGCATTGTGCATCCTAAAGTTGAGGTTCGACTATTTTATGGCATTTCTCCTCTCCAATAGATTGCTACCTTAGCATGGTGGAGGAGTTTGCATTTTCCATGATCCTAAGAGCAATGCCATCTGGAGTTTTTAACTCCTCTCAGGGCTACCCATGGCTGTAAGATTGAAGGTGAAAAATAGACCAAAAACAATCTAACAAATGTAGCAAAATGAATTGTTCGAACGACAATATTCATACTGCATCCGGCATCGCGCAGGATAAAAAGCTGTGCATTGGGGCTTAAGGCAGAGGGGTCCGTTCAAAAAGTAAGCTACATTCTCCCCCACAAGCTGACTGTAACTGAAAATGGCAGCACACAGTATCTGTACTCGAGCCGTCCCAAGCATTGGGATCTTTGCATGGGCAATTAATTAATTAATATGAAAAAAATAAATAAATAATTTTCAAAGCTTAGTTGTTAAAATTATGATTTAAATATTTAGAACAAGTGTTACAACGTGCCCCATTAAAGAGGTAAGTTGAAACAGCAGCAAAATCACTAATAAATGTTTAAATTTAAATGTAATTTGAAGAAAACAACAATATGAAAAAGTAAATACAATGAAATCACACATAGCCTAGTCATAGACATGAGCAGTGGCGTACGCAGAAATTTGTAAAGGGGGGGGGGGTTTGGAGCCGAAAACATGATTGCTCTGAGTGGTCCTGGTAATGGGCAAAAACTTCCAAAATTAGGCCAACATTCCAAAAGTGTTTTGGTTTTGAGAACATTTTGCTTTAGCATGAATTTCTTTTTACCAAGCCGTAAAACTAACTATTGAAAAGGTATGTGCGTGTAATTCAATTATGACAAGAAACTTTCCAAATTAAAAGCAACTCGTGTAAATGAAGAGAACAAATAGGTGAAAAATTAAACAAACAAAAAAATCTTCCTTAACAAATATTTAAAGTTTCTTTACAGGCTTATTTTAAAACGCCTGTTTTTTTCACTTAATCCGTTAATACGTCATCAGGGCAAGGCGTGTGGCTCCTGTAAATGTTTAGTAATGCAAGTCCATTCATTCGAGTGGTACCAGTTATGTTTCGTAAGCAAGTTGTAAGTCTGCGTAATGTGGAAAACAATTGTTTACTAGTGTCACTGGAAGAGTTAACAAAATGGTCATCAATGTAAATGTTTCGGAAAAGCATCGGAACTGCATTCCTTGAAGCTGCTCAACGCATCAGTTGGTCTTTCTGCTGCGTTTAACCGAAAAAGTTTCCTGTACCATAATATCAGTTCAGGCACTAATTCTTCCGAGGATTTCGTTAAATCATTTTTGTAAAATTTTCCCAAAATTTGAATACTTTTAATTTGTTGAGGAGTTGGTCCACTAGTTGGATCAGCAGAAATTAAACACGGAAATTCACCAATAATCGATTTGTGGGCTGTAAATCTTGTTTCGAGAGTAACAATAAAGTTATCAAGAAATGGAATAAAAATCTCTACTCTAAAATGTTTTTCATCTGTTGCAGCAGCAATGTTGCATCGATTGGTCTGTCTTGAAGTAAGGCGTGGTGGTTTCAAAATAAGATCTTTGGCTTTGGCCGTTTCTTGCGCAAAAATATAGAGCTAATGAAATTCATATTCGGCTTTTTCTCTAAGACACTTTAAGTCATTGCTTGTGCAATGTTGACGGCTTCAAAATGATATATCGACATTTTTTTGCTTAACTTGCACAAAACAACACTGTATACAAAAACGTTTTTTAAAACTAAGAGAGCAATGCAAAATTCGCTTTGCCTAATTATCGATAGCAACTGGAGAGCTCGTAATAAAGTTTCTCTGTCTGGACGTGCTGAAATTTCTGCCAAAGCTTCTACTACGGTAAATTGTAAATTTGAAAAAGTACTAACACTCTCGTGTCGATCGAGCCATCTGGTGGCGCAAATTTGAACAAGTTTTTAAGCTTTTGTTGTTGACGAAATCGTGTTGATGGATTTGCGTAAAATTTTTTGACGTTTTGGAGCATTAAAAAAATTGTGAACTGAAGCTATTGCTCCCATGCAGTTTATTTCCATTCCCATGCTTAACTTTCAATATTTTACAAGTTTGAAAGTTTTCTTCACAGTGGCAGCTGACATTAGCTAATTTTGACGCAATTTAAGCGATAGCAAAAATTGATGGGAAGCAATAACTAAAACGCGGTAAAACAATAGAAACAAAAATCATCTTATCGTAGTCTACTTACGAGTATTACCATGTATATATGGCTGAACACCATTCTTCAAGCGGGGGTTTGACCCCTGAAACCCCCCTCTTGCGTACGCCTATGGACATGAGTATCAAACACAAAAAATGAGGTATTTGACTACTGCCTAAAAATATTTAAAATTAGTTTTTTTCATTGCTGGATTAGCCTAATCATAAATTTCAAAATCAAATATGTGACAAAAATATGTATTCAAACCTTTCAAACAAGCTAAATGTGACCACTTTAGGTAATCATAGCATTGTACCACCCACTTCTCATCAGGACGATTGTTAAAATAGGGCTCAGGAATGTAATGCAAAACTATTCTTTTGCTTTTAGTGTTTTTTTCAAAAATTGGTTTTTCTTTGTTGGAGCAGTAACAGATTTTCCTTTTCTGGTGTGTCTGTTAGCATGGCAAACTTTTTAGACCTTTTCTTGTTTTGCACCAAGGACTTAATCTTTAAATTTTTTGGCACTCTGTAGAGTTTTACGTGGCAAACACCATTGTTTTGCTACTCTCCTTATTGATCTCTTTCAAATTATAACAACTAATGCAGCAGCTTTTAAGTTGTCTTGTAATGATGAGCTGGTGTTCCTGTCATTCTTTCTTTTATAATTTCTAATATTATTCACAAATGTTGTTGCCGAAGTTATTTTTAATGTAAGCTAGTTAAATCTATGCATAAAAATATGTGTTACTACTTGGTCCATCAGCCTATGTTACAATTTATCCCGCCTTATACTTAGTCAAGTTTTTGCTAATATCTCAAAAAGTAAAGTTTTAGTTGCTGAATCTTGTTAGGCATTTAATAGCCTATTATTTTGTGGTTTGATTGATATAAAACATTTCAATAAAATCGCACCCGCTACCTCTCCAGAAGACAAAAATTAAATTTCCAAAAATTTACTTTGCCTACTCAAAACGCTTGTTTTAACAGTAAACCTATTTTTAGTCATTGGAACTAAACAATGTTGTTTGCTAGTAATCAGTCTTAATATGACTATTATTTGGGGCTATTTAAAATTTTGTTGGTTTATGCTAGATTTTGACAAATACGAATGTTACAACTTACCCCGGTCACCCCTACAGTTCTGCGTTTCTCTCTTCGGAGGAGTGATTGTTTCAGGGTTCAAACCGGATCGAGTTAATATCAAGAGCCTAGAAAATTATATGTGTTGTAGACCGAGAAGAAAAATGAACCCATTGACATAAATATTAAGATACATATTTTACATTAAATATTATTATGATACAATAAAAATACTATAAATTTTTTTAAACTAGTTTTTAATGTCGCGAGCAAAAAAAATCGTTTGGTGCTTTTTTATGGGTTGAACAAAAAGCTTTTTTACCTGTGTCTCGAACTTGCCATCTAAAAGATCAAATTAAAAATTTTACCTCGAACCAATAAGCTAATTTTTCTGTTTTTTCAGGGTCAACGATTATCCCACTATAAAAAAGTTTTTTCCCTTTTCTCAAATCACCCACATTCCTAGATGTGGCCACTGGGTTCATAGCGAACAACCCGAAGAGTTTGTTAAGAAAGTTGTTGCTTTTTTAAAGCCCGAAAAAGTTTCTTTATTTTAAATAAAATTAGTTGAAAATCAATTTAAGTTGTTCTTGAATTTCTTTATTATTTTTTAGTCTGGTCGTTAATCAATTGTTGTTTTAAGCGTATACCAATTGTTCTTCTTGATCGATTTCAAGTTACTAAGAAATGCAATGCAATCGCATGCTTGAAAATCAATGTTCATGTGCATGATCATTCGAAAACTAGAATTATTGGAGAATGATATGGGAATCAAAATCATTTGAGAACATTCGTGCTTAACTCTTTATAAATGATGTTGTGATGGATTTTTGACAAGTTTGAATTCGTTCTTTGGCTGAAGCTATCGTTTATCGTAAAAAAAGCAGCAGATTACAAGTGAATTTAAAATTGAATCCAGAGTCACAATAATCGCTAGTATATTAAATCGTTGGCTGTACCGTTGAAGTATATTGTTATTGTTAACATTTTTTTCCTCTACCGTTCCGTGGCGGACAAAGTAAAGAATTAATTTTATACAAAAAAATGTTCAACTTTATAATGAAACATTTGTTTTTAGTTGGATTTTTGGTGTTTTTGAAATTCTCTTTATTGTGTTTGTATGTTAAGTCTTAATAAGTACAAGCGGTACAACATGCGAAATCAATCAGAAACTAGGTTACCTTGGAGCAAGGAAAAGAAAAATTTAAGTCTGTCAAGAATTAAATGTTTCCGAAACCAAATCGTGAATTAAACACTTTCAAAGGAAGACCCACTATAAATCCTGCGCAGAATTTCAACTTGTTGGAATAAAGCGGACGCGGTTAGCAAGGCAGCATCGCCGATTACGATCAGCAACTTATCTTGACAAAAGATCACGTGTTTACTCCTCGGATCGCGTAATTTCTTCAATTTACATACAAAAAACTCACTTGATCTGCTTCCCGAAGCTGTTTTTCCTATTATGACGTTTGATTTGATTATGAACAAAATATTTTATTGGAACGTTTTTTTTGAAGTGATTATTATAAAGTGAATATTTTTTTGCTTCTAGATTTCAACTTGGTAAAGATTTTATGATAAAAGATCGAGGTTTTTAACCGGGGGGCCACAGCGAGTTTTTCAGATGAGCCACACAAAATGGTGTAAAAAAGTGTTTAATTATGTGTTTGGGGGCTGGTTTTTGAATAAACATTTGGTGGTACAGAATTTGAAGATTGCTTGAAGTAAAAGATTTTTCTTCCCAAAGCTTTTCATCTGACACTCTTCAGGGGAAATCGTCAGAATGAAGCAGAATTGAAACCGAACTAATTTATAAAGGAAGAAAGTAGAGTTCTCATTGGCTGAAAGAGTCAACCAATGAGAGAAAAGGTTAAGAAATTTTCAAAGAGTATACGAATTCTTTTTGCTTACACAGAAGGGGATTGAGAGATTTAATGAAAGTCGCTTCAAGAGCAGAAAGGTGAAAGGAAGAGCGACCTCGAGCGAGAATAGAAAATTTTTCGTTGCTGTAATGGAGGGCACATTGGGCGTTATCAAGAAGATCTTCTTGATAACGCCCAATGTGCCCTCCATTACAGCAACGAAAAATTTTCTATTCTCGCTCGAGGTCGCTCTTCCTTTCACCTTTCTGCTCTTGAAGCGACTTTCATTAAATCTCTCAATCCCCTTCTGTGTAAGCAAAAAGAATTCGTATACTCTTTGAAAATTTCTTAACCTTTTCTCTCATTGGTTGACTCTTTCAGCCAATGAGAACTCTACTTTCTTCCTTTATAAATTAGTTCGGTTTCAATTCTGCTTCATTCTGACGATTTCCCCTGAAGAGTGTCAGATGAAAAGCTTTGGGCTGGTTTTTGTTGAGAAACGATTTCGTGCAATTGGGAGCGGAATGAAAGTGGATACCTTGTTGGTCTTCACCTGTAATTTGGAAATGATTTCGTGAAACTGGGTGCATAATGAAGGTGAAGACTAGACACATTGGCCCGCAACAATTGCGTTTCAAATTTTTTTGGGCCGCAGTGTTAACCCTTAAAGGCATTTGAACCCCCTAACGAGATCATGGGGTGGGTAAATGCCAGCGGCTTAGCACCACGTGGTGACGCTGGCCCAGCACGCTAGCTAAGCTTCATGTCCGAGTGGCTCTTGTGAATGAAGGTAGTGTGCCGCTGCTCGTCCCCCAGTTTGATTGTTATTTGCATGTTTAGACGAATGCCTTTAAGAGTTAAAAAGGTTAAGAACCTATGCCCTCTGATGTTATTTAACAACGCGAATTTGCAAAACGTATTTTTGTTTTCATTCACACTTCTACCGAAATACATAAAATTCAATAAGAAATAATATTTTCAAATTCTAGCAAACTCTGCTTCGTTGTCTATTGTTGTCCTCGTCCTTAATTTATTTAAAGTTTTATTTCTATTTTCAGAGTGTTTTAGCGAAGCGTTGTTACTGTAAATTGTTAGTTGTTGTAATGCTTGCCGGATGGACGCGCTACTAAACTTTGAAACAAATTTTCCTGAAGGAAGAAGTGGCCACGTGGTAGCAGCTTGGGAAGATCACATGTTCATATGGGGAGGATATACTGACGTATGAAACTCAAAACAATTTTTGTAACTGAAAAATTTATCGAAATTGCCTTTGTGCTTGAGATACTGCTATGAACGGTAAAATAATAGATGTTAGGAAAACAACAATATGATTGAGGCTGCTCTGCAGGATAACGATACGATGCTTTTAAACGACAACGATATGATTGAGACTGTTCTGCAGGATAAAGATACGATGCTTCCAAACGACAACGATATGATTAAATGATGCTATAGCCATAGCGCAATTTTTAAGATTTTGATAAAAATGATGCTGTTAACCGTAACAATATAATTAAGACATGAAAGACAAATGTGTATACGATTGAAGTGATTTATTTCAGATTCGAAACGAATCCCGTCCCTTAGATCCGAGGGTGGTTTGGAAATATAACATTTACAACCGAACGTGGTGGGTATTTCCCTGCTTGGATTCGAACTGTTTTCAATTTGCTAGTTTATAAATCCCTTAACAAACCTTGTTTTGCTGCAAAACCCATTTTTTTATATTTTAATCTCTATATTTATTCTCCTGACTTGCAGGAAAGCGTCGGAGGCGCTAATACATAAGGCAAGCAATTGCACCAACCTGCTTCCGAAGATGCCAAGATATTACTATCCGGTTGCAATTTTTTATTTTGGTTTGCTTGCTAGCTGCTCATCTTGTTCGCACTGATGCGTAACAAATTTAGGCCTGATTTGTTACTTTTTTTCGTATCTTCAATTTCCTATCGTGCGAAAAAATCGAGTTTCTGCCGGACTTTTAAAGATGATTTGACAAACTATTTGTGTTTATTTTTTAAAGAAAGACCGAATTGATTCAAATATGCAAAATGAGTAAATTATAAAGAATATAAACCACTGGCTTATTTTTAAAAAAAATTTAGAGGAATGTAAAAAGAAAAAGCTTGAATATCAGAGTTGTTACGAATTCAAATGATAATCCGCTTTCATGCTGCTCTTTGTACCAAGGTCAAAACTTGCGGCTCGAGGAAACATCCCTCTGGCCCGTCTCGGCAGCTCTGCTTCCGTTGTCAATGGCCAACTAATTGTATTTGGGGGTTGTATCTTCGGAGGAGATTCCAATGACGTAGGTGCCACATTTTCTTACAGTTTACAGTTTTTCAAAGCTTTTTGTCACAGAAAAAATGTACACTAATCAAAAGTGTCTCGCGTCAAATTAAAAGCACGTTAAATATGAGGTCATCAGTACAGTGTAAGTCGTTTTGTTCAAACCGCCGAAAAATTTTTGAGATTGAAAGATCAGTATTGTAGTCGAATATAGATTTTTTTACCGTTCCCCAAGCTTTAAACAGTAGCAAATTGCTGGTCTTAACACACGCTCGTGTCGCTTAAACTTTTCCGCTGCAAAGCATTTACCTCCGTGGTAGGAATGCGTTTTTTGCACAAGAAGAGAAGACAGCTCCAAGCGATAACGACCAGTGTTTTATTGTGAGAACGCGTATTAGATTTACGGTGTGCGCTCAATGTATTACCCCTGGATGTACGTCGTCGTTGTTTGGAAGGGCATCCACTCCAGGTAAGATACAAACAGGACTGGGGCCGAGGGTTTATCCTTTTACAACCCCAGGCTACCTTACTGCCTGATCAGATGTTGGCAGTAATAGTGTTAAGCTAGCATCGAGTTTTGTCATCCAAAACCGTCAGACCTAGTGCATCATGTGGTGCCCTATGTATGGGCATGTTATTAAAACGTCGTCTGCGGTTTGTGCAATGGCGCCGCACTCGCAATTCGTTAAAGGAGCGAGACGATTGAGCTTGACCCAAGCTGTTCGGGCCAAGCTCATTCCAACAGGTCTGGCACTGGTCCTGGGTATGAAAACACGAAGCCTGGATGTGTTTTCGCAGTACTTCGCGTTCCATCTATAATTCGTCCACTGAGAAGCGCGGATGTCAAGTCCGGCAAGGTTGTCCAAAAGATTCCGCGTAGATGACACAAATAGGCGTCTAGATCTTAGTCTCTCTTTGGCGAGCATCTAAGAACCCACTTAAAAGACCATACAGGATTTGATCAGGACACAGGGATCCGCGGTAAACCAAGGAGAGTGTCGCTCCTTGTCGGCGAAGCTCAGATAGCTGGATGCCTGAAAGTGGTCCGTTGGAGTGGGACGCAGGCATCCAGTGACTATGCGCTAGGCTTCATTTAGGACACTGTCTATGAGGCGAGTGTAAGCGCTGCGACACCAGACTGGTGCACAGTACTCAGCTGTTGAATAGACCAGAGAATAGACTTGTATCTTTATATCGGAACAGAAATGTACCTTATATCGAATTACTTAGTTTTGATTGGCTAATTATTATCGTGACGTTGTTCAAGCAAGCAAAAAAACAATAAAAACTTGTCTATTTCAGAAACTTTGGTTCTTTTATACTTTCATTCTACTGGTAATGATATCAAAATGAGGACAGTAAAAGTTCATCACGGAACTGTAATTTCTATTTTGAGGTCACGAGGCACTGATCAAAAATTTTTTCATTGTGACGCACCTGCACGTCGAATGAGTCATAACCTTCATTGTTGGCCGAAACACCTGAAGGAAGTTGGTGGAACATAGTTTGAAAAATGTTGGTCTAAGCGACGCGATTGTTGATTAAGACTTTCTACGGCAGTGATAATGAACTGGGGTCGGTGAAACGTTTTCAAGAGTCCATAAAACTTTTAAATTTTCGACACGAAATAATTTTAAATCAATTTAGACCAGTGATTCTCAAACTGTGTGCCGCGGCACAGTACTGTGCCTCGAGAGATTTCCAAGTGTGCCGCGAAACTTTTCAAAAAACATTTTGTCCATTCCTCTGCAAACGTCAATGTAAGCATATTCTTTGAACAGAAAAAAAATTATGTTTTTTTAAAGCCCCGACAAAAAAGCTCAAAAAATTGAATGTAATTCCTATTGCGTAAAGTTTTGGTGATCAGTTGTCTTCCTGGCTCGTTTCGTGCACGATATGCAAAACTTGGATATTTCGCGTGAAAAAAAAACGCTCAAAATCTAATGAAGGTTTATAAAAAAAAATAAGGGTTCACATTGCTACGTTGAAATTCGGGGCTTTTATGTAATCCACTATGATATTTCAGATAAAAAAAGCGTTGGAAACTTTTTCAAGAAGAAAAAATACTTTGGTCCCAAGTGTGCCGCAAAATTTGGAAAGGTAGCAAAGCGTGCCGCGGACGCGAAAAGTTTGAGAACCACTGATTTAGACAATATCTGCTTTTTATCTGCTTTATCTCGATTTTTACAATTTTGCTGTTGAGAAGAGAATTGACTGCAGTTTATAACAGGACATAGTTGGTAAAGTGATTTAATTTGCTAGAATAATAAATGCTCCTTTAGTTCACTTGACGTCAGCTGCAGAGAAACTTTTGTTTAGCAAATGCGATCGTTGTGTATCATTCGGCATCCGGGCAGGATAGCGACTGTCAAAACAGCGACCGTCATAATAGCGACTTCAAAATAGCGACTACGTCAAAACAGCGACTGTAAACGATTTTGGCTAAAAAATTTTAAATAAATGTTTGGACAAGAATAGGTCTGGCGATGCGGTGATGTTATGACAGTCGCTATTTTGACGGTCGCTGTTTTGACACAGTCGCTATTTTGAAGTCGCTGTTTTGACAGTCGCTATTATGAACCCGAGCCGTATCATTCAGTAGACTTAAACAATGACAAACTAATCACTACACGCAAAGTTGTTTAAAACAAGCAATGAACAGGCTCCAACAAAGCAATAGGCAATTAGATGCAATCCTTTTTAGTTAAATATTATTGCTACCAAAATTAGTTGTTTAGTATCGTGTAATGCGCGAACACCAAGAACAAAATGCTAATTGTTGCTTTTCCAAACTAATGTAAATTTCTTTTTTGCCAAATAGTAGCTAACGTCTTTACATCATTAGTAAATAACAAGCCAAATTTTTTAACTCGAAATTTAACAAGAAGTAAATGAAAAAAATTGTCTATCCATCGTCATCATGAACCTAATTGGACAATTTCAGATTGTTTGCTCCAAGTGGCACCTTTTTAGTTATTAACTGATTTATTAGAACAGCTTTGTACTACTTATTTCAGATACACTGTTTTGTTAATTTCTACTTTAATGAAATACATGTCGCAGCCAGAAACAAAAAAAACTTCACCACTTTGATCTACTTGTCTGTGTTCAATTCTGTAGTTGGAAAATGCATACTAATGTTTTCTCGCAAATACGGATATTCTTTGCAACCCCTTTAGTTTGGTTTGAAATAGGTTAAGAGCTGTCGGTGTTACTCTAACGTGCGATCTCACGCCATGAATGATCTCAGAATAGCCGATATCTACTTTGAGCCATCTAGATTTCATTTGCTGGAAGGCAATACGGAAATGTTCGAAAGATTTCTCGCCTTCCTAAAAGATGAGTAAATTTTACGAGATCATCTGATGAAAGTGAGCTCGCATCTCAGAGTAGCACCGAGCTGTCTGCTTCTGTAAAGAAAAATTCTTTGTTTCAGATTTGCATTCTACATCTCGACAGCATTACATGGGAAAGTCCCCGCACAACCGGTTTGAAACCCAGCGGAAGAAACAAACACGCGTCATGTTCGTACCACAACAGGTCGCTGATACACCGCTGTTCTATGTTTTTCTTAGTATGTAAATGCATGTAGTTGTCGTGTAGGAGGGCGTAGATTCCAAATCAGATTGAAAACAAAAGTTCACGATTATATCGTTATGCTTTGCAGTTTCTTGATTTTGGTGTTAGATATGATAGGGCTCTATATGGTGTTTGTGTATTCCAAAATGGGGCTAGTGATAGCTTTGAATGTGGATACAATTAATTCCTTTTGTTTACCCCATTTCGTAGAGGTGAGTGTTTTCAGAATGTTAAGCATTTGTTTTGCTTTAGTGATGGTGACCTTTTTATGCTGTGAAAATGTCAACTTTGGGTCAAGAGTGATTCCAAAAATTTCAAGGTGTTTTGTTGTTGGTAGTATTTGGTTGTTTAATTTAAGTGATATTTCGTACTTTTTGAGATGCTTGCTGTGTGTGGCACCCGGAGATATTGTTATTTGCGTTATTTTGCTATTTTGTATATTTGTATATTTTACTATATGTCGTTCAATCAGTGGTCTGAGAACTAAAGTTTTAAAGTTTTAGAAGTAAATTGCTTACAATAAAATAAAATAAAATAAATTACTTACAACTGAATAAAATCCAAACCGAAGTGAAATGCTAAAATCACTGCACTGGGTGTTGAAAATATTTATCCGGTTTCTTGAATCGAAAATTTCGATTTGTTTGTTATTAAGCTTTAATATTGATAATTATCTGCTTCTATGTAAAATTTACCGAGAATTTTAACGTGACTATAGTTTTACCATTAAGCTGCATGCGTTATGTGAATGTTGTAAAAGCCGCTTTTCACCTTCAATGGTCTCAATTTTTCATTGAATATCTAGAAACAATGTAAACCTATAACCATATTTCCTCGCATTCTTGTTTATGATGGATAAAACCAATCAATATTGCCATATTTAATTTTAAAAATTTGTAATTGCTGTATAATTTTGATTATTTTCTTGAGATGAGTCTTGTTTTCTCCAGATAAAGGTCCACACAGTACAAATCAGACATGAAGCAAAATTGAGCCAATTTGTAGTGGTTGAAGATCAACCACTAGTGTCCTAATTTCGATGAGGTTGACTTGTGTAGGAGAATATTTTCCAAACAGATAGCTCTGCCAAGTTGTCTACACACAATAAACTCTGATATTTACACACCAGAGTGTCTACTATACTTAACGCTTACACATGACACTAATCACCTCTTTAATTGTAGCCAAGTAGCAACACAACACCACGCCATTAGTCTGTGGAAAAAAGCTTTTGAAAGCAGCAGAGGTCATCCAAGAATGGAAGTTCAAATTGGCTTCTTTGAATGTTAAGGGATGGCTTCTCCAAGGCATTCTTGGAGAAAGCGCAATATGAACAACTTTGATTGCAATATCATCCAAGTAACCGAGACGACTTTATTGTTGTGGCCGAAGCAAAATCATGAAACTGATTCCAACCTAATTCTAATTTATTTTAAAATAAATCATTTTCACAGCATTATTTTCTTCGGTGGATACGGACCGGAACCGATTGCAAAATTTCATATTCGAAACGGAAAATTCGACGCCGATTACTCCTCTGTACGTTGCTATATTGTAAGCTTCTCCCGGCGGGGTTCGAACGCGCTTTTTTTTAGCTATTTCACGGCCGCGGTTGGAATAATCACCTTTTTGCTTTCGACCTTTTCAGAAATGAATGGATACCCTTGAAAAGCTCGGTAAGCTTTGTATTTTTTATTTCTTTGACTGCTTCCATTCCTGTTAGTAGTTTTGCACACGATTAAACCGCAGTACCCCAAGCTGATGGTTCTCAGCCTGTGTGCCATCTTCAATACTAGGGGTGCCGCAAACAATTAAAAAATTTTTCATTAAATTCAAAACTTTTGTTTAGTTGTAAGTCTTTATTTAAAAGGAAAAATAGCTCAAACATTATTTTGGGGTTCCGCTATATATTTATCTTTGAGGGATGACAAAAGTGAAAAAAGTTGAAAACTACTGCCCTAAGCTCAGGGAGAACTTGGTTCGATATCACAGGTCTGTATAAGGACACTTCTGGGCGCGAACTTTTTTGGTGGCAAGTTCGTCTAACTTTTAATTGTTAAGCGACCAAATCGTGATCATAAGGATGCAAATTGACTACTCTGGTAGAACACTTGTTTTTTTACATATAAAATAATAGAAGTCATGACGCAACACCCTATTCATATTTTATCAGTAAATCTTACTATTAGTGAAATGTGTTACGCGCTGCTATTCGCAGGGTGAGCTTCCTCTGAGTCGCGCAGCGCATTCTTTGACAGCCATCGGTGACAAGGCTTACTTATTCGGCGGCCGCCACAAGGTAATTTCACTGAAGATTAAAAAGCTTTTTTTGGGCTCAAAACCAAATGAAATTAGTCGAATATTTTATCCAGTTTTTTCGTATTTCGTTGTCGTATCAACGATTTGTTAACGTTAAGTAACTTCTTTTCAAAGCTATTGCTCTGTTGTTAAAACTTTTTGTTTTTTAGTTTTGATAGAATGCCTCAACTAAATGTGCATGATGAAACTGCTTAGCAGGAAATGTGATGTATAGTTACCGAGTGTGTGTCGATTTCGATCGTCATAGAAAAAGCGATAAGTGTCCCTCGACCTTGTTTAATTATTGACTGTCAAAAATCTACTTATTTCAATGATTTCTTACAGGGTGAAAGACTTAACGACTTCTATTCGCTTTGTTTGAAAACTCATCAGTGGACAAAATTGTACGTAAAAGCTTAAAATGATTTGAATATTGTTTTTTTGTGTGTGTCTGTATTTGTCTATAAATATTGAATATTAAAAAAAGAGTCTATCGAATTATTTAGAGAAACATAAGTCTTATATATTATTGTGAATGTCATCATTTTTTAATCAAGCAATAATATTGTAAGTTATTGGCCTAAAAGTCTGATTAAGAGAATTATAAGAGCTTAAAATTATGAGAGAATTTCACGCGATCTGTGATGGGCTTTTTCGATCCGTTCCTAGGAATGAGAAAGCACACCAGGTGTCGCAACCTACAATTTGAAAACTAGTATATTAAGGATTTTTTAATAACGCACGTATATAAACAACTATTTGGTTGCACGTTTTGATTTTTGTAAAAAAAACACATAAATTTAAATTGCTGATCTATTGCATTTCAAGAAAAACGGAAGAAGTTTGCGATGTTCCTATTGGAAGGTCCTGGCACAGCTGTACAGCCATTTCCAGATCGCAACTGTTTCTTTTTGGTGGTTTGACTACTTCAAGCCGCATATTGCGTAAGTTGCTTTTTGACATATGCCTTAAAAACTGGTTCGAATGAAAAGGATTCAAGTTCTAGCGCGGCCTCCTTCAGGCGTATCAAACTCGTGAGCTTATGTGGGCCGCATTCATGGCAAGAATACGATTGCTCCCCCAAGTCCAGAGACGCTGAATTATTTTTTGACATTTGGTGGAATATGGTGTCTAATGCAGTGATTCTCAACCTTTTCGAAATTTGGGGCACCAGAGTGCAGCTCTTGATTTTCGTCTTTGAAAAGTAGTGTCCACTAATGAAAAGATCACTGGCAATGAACTTATGTTTTGGGTTTCGCGACGCGCGGGTTGAGAACCACTGGTCTAATGTTTAGTTCAGCGTAAAAACTAAATTCTTGAAGTCACCCTCCCTTGCAGTTATAAATTGTTTAATATCAAATTAAACCACTTGAAAGATTTCTTAAATTAAAATGTTTACAAATCAAAAACCGATTACTTACAAGTAATCATGAAGGAATGTTGGTTTGGTATTTAATTTTTAATTATGTGCAAATATTCTGTCCCCGAGCTTGACATCAAAATATATCAGGTTGACTCGGTTAAAAAATATTTGCAATCCCAACTTTGATCAGCAAAAATAAATAAGGACTAGTCGGTCTGGTTCTCTGGCTAGTTTTAACAATTTTTATTTGAAATAATTGTTCACAAACATAATTTGACCCAAACCTCACAATCATTTAATGTTAATTTGTGAATGTTATAGTAATTTAGATTGTTTGCAGATAAAAATAAGCGTGGGTATTCCAACTTCATTATACTTTGGATTACATTTATTATCTTAGTCAGCTTCACAGCAAAGGGAAATAAAGATAGCATAAATTAATTGGTCTTTAATTCATGAAAAATCAAAAAAAATCTTTTGACTTTTTCCAAAACAGTTTAAACAGGATGCCGTATTTTTTTATGTCCTATGAAAATTCGGAATAGATATGTCTACTTATTGTTCTCAAAGTTGTTTGGATTGAGAAAAATGTGCCGAAATAACATAATTCTGACGGCTCGGGTTCATAACAGCGACCGTTATAACAGCAACTTCAAAATAGCGACTATCATAACAGCGACTGTGTCATAACAGCGACTGTCATAACATCACCGCATGGCCAGGCCTATTCTTGTCCAAACATTCATCCAAAATTTTAGCCAAAATTGTTTGCAAAATCCATCAAACAAATGGCCACAACTAAAAAACACACAAATTAAAAATAACAATGTCATAAAGTAATTTCAGTTGATCATTATAACTGTTAAATCTTGAGATATTTTTTAAATTATATTGTAAATTTTTATCCCATAATTTTTATTCCATAACAGAAGACATGGAAGCAAAGCTTTAACAATAATAATCGAAATAGTAATAAATCAGTTTTAACAAATAGTTTATGGCAAACATTTATTTTAAATTAGCATCATAATACATACATGATTAAATACAGTATGATTAAAAAAAAGATTTAAAACAAAAAAAAATATTAAGGCTAGTCAAATCATTTTACGTTTATTTCTAAATTCTGAGCAAGGGCTCGAAGGAATTGCAAAAGATCATACTGATCTCGATGTTGTTGTACAACAGTGATTCGTGTGTTTATTGTCACATATTTTTTCATTCGCTGAGTCAGGTCTCTGCCTTGTAGCAGCTGGGTACGATTTATCCGTTGAAGGGCTTCCTCCTGTCTTAGAGCTTCGATAAATCTGAATATGGAAAGTTTACTAATTTCAGTTGATCCCTGAAAAGCATTATGCCAGCTTTCTAGTTGATTGTTAGTTTGTGGCAGTCCTGCATCTTGTCGGGCTTTCACACTCCACATATCTACAGGAAATAATGGTTGTCTTCTGTCTCCACGTCTGTCTCTCCGCCCAACATAGTTATCTTCGAAATAATTTACAAGAGGCAATACTTCTGGTGGGTAGTCTGCCACCAATTCATCAAAAGCATCGCTTACTTTATTTACAGGTAGAAAGGCAAGTGCAAGGAGCATTTTTAGCGCCATTCGAACATTTTCATCTTGAACATATAATCTTTTTAGTCCGTTTTCCTGAATTTTTCTCCAGAGCGATTGTCCCAAGTGAAAGTAACAGCCGTAGATGCGTGTTTGAGGAAATGCTTCAATGAGCGCAGCTTTGGATGCCAGTTCATAGTCGATCTGTACACTTCTTGGAGCTAATCCAAGTTTCAATGATTTAATTTCAGTCCACATTCGAGAGTATGTGACGTGTTGCTTATTTGGAAGCAAAGCAAAAACACAGGGAAGCACATTGTTTCGTATCAAAGCATGCACAGTATATACTTGATAAAATAAGTTTGGTGCTACTTTGAATGTACCATCACACATCCAATGTTCGGAGTCGTGTAAGCTTTGAAGAAACTGATCTGTGCTGAAAATAAGCATTCGATTAACATCTCCAAACCCACTGTCATACAGCAGGAATGTACGTTGGTCTGTTGTTTGTCTCAGTTGATCGGGTATTAACAGTTCTCCAATAGTAGCAGGTATAGGAGGGCTGTTATTTGTTGCTTTTCTTTTCCTTCTAATGATCTGACGCAGATTTGTGGAAGAACCAACAATGCTGCAACTTCTTCATTAACACAGGCGATTGCGTCTTCCACAATTCTTCGTGGTGGATCCCGTGTTGTGACTGCAGATGTTTTTACTATGTTTTCCACTCTACGTACTGTCAATTCCGCAGGATTTGGTGGATGCATGTGGACACCACTGCTCACTGGAGGTTGTTGTTGCTGACGATATTGAAGATCTGTCGTTAGGCGACCTTTACAACCAGCCTTTGCACACCTCCAGTTTATTGTGTTCAATTTTGTTTTGTCCTTCCTGTACAAAAAACCTTTATAACTTATCATATCACTTCCTTTTCTTGATTTTGTAAATTCCATTTTAGACATATTAATTTTTTGCAATCGCATTTTACAAAAAAAACTAATAAATAAAATAAAAATAAAATAAATTTTCTTTTCTTTAATAACTGGTATCTTTTAACTGCATATTTATTTATTTATTTATTTATTTATTTATTTTTAATTTATTTAAAACATGTTTCGACCTTTAGTTCATCAGTTACGTCTAAAATTTATCAACAAATTAATTAAAAAAATTATGACGGTCGCTGTTTGACAGTCGCTATTATGAACCCGAGCCATTTTAAACGTAACTGATGATGACCGTAAGGTCGAAACATGTTTTAAATGAAATAAATTTAAAAAATAAAAAAGGCTCGGGTTCATAACAGCGACTGTCATAACAGCGACTGTCATAACATCACCACATCGCCAGGCCTATTCTTGTCCAAACATTCATTCAAAATTTTAGCCAAAATCGTTTAGACAGTCACTGTTATGACGGTCGCTATTTTGACAGTCGCTATCCTGCTCGGATGCCATTTTTTATCATTTAAAATTTATAATGTGTTGAACATTATGACGTAATAGAAGAAAATATAAATAGGGAAGAAAAGACAAGTTATTTTAGCTGATAACTTCAAATGAACAAATAACTGTGAAGACGCTTTTATTACAATCGCTGTTATGACACAGTCGCTGTTTTGACACACTCGCTATTTTGAAGTCGCTGTTTTGACACAGTCGCTATTTTGAAGTCGCTATTATGACGATCGCTGTTTTAACAGTCGTTATCATGCCAGGATGCCAAAAAAAATTTATACCTATCGCTATCTTTGTTACATTTTCTGACTCTTTTTAACTGTGGTTTTGATTTTTTTTAGGTGACGCCTGGATTTATGACGTTGACCGAAACACATGGAAAAAAGCGCCAGATTTCGGCGAATATCGGCTTTGGCACACGGCGTGTCGGGGTAGTTTTCGAGGGGAGGTTCTGGTTTTCGGTGGCTGCGTGAACGACATCTTTTACGAATCGGTATTCTTACCTCTCTTATCTCTTGCTTGACTCAATAGGTCGCACATTAGTCCATCTGGGTCAATTTTTTCTGTTTTTTTCGATGTTTCGAATTTTTTTAAAATATTTTTTCGATGTTTCGGTCCCTTTAGTGGGAAATTTCGGTATTTCGGTCCCTTTAGTCGCTTTAGTGGGAATTTGCCGGTTGGCAGGGACTTCGCGTTGTTGATGCGCACAACCAATGAATCAGCTCGATGTTCTTGGAATAATGTTAAACTTAAACTAGTTTCAAACAATGAATTTTCTTTCAGGTTCACTGCAACTCCGTCTTGCATTTCGTGTTGCAACCGAAACCACTGCAAAGGTGAGCGATGTTAAAGTCGGTTTTTGTACCACCTAATCGCACGTGACTATAGAACTGTTATAAAACGTTGCAGAATTTGCATGGAGGTTCTCGCTCGTCAACGGACAATATGGAGTCGGAGTAATATTCCGCTACCGCTTTCTCGCAATATCATTAAACTAACAGGCGAAGGTGGATAGTCGATGCACTTTTTCTCTACGGTTTCAATTGCTGGACGTGAACTTTCCATCGTTTTTCATATACACTGCGAATTCTTGCTACTACTAAGCGTTTTAATTTAATTGCATTTGTTCTTGCGTATGGTGTCTTTTTTCTTTCATTAGTATTATTGTGTGAAATTCGTTCTTATTTTTTTCAAACACGCCAAAAAAACACTCAGATTTACCGTTAACTTCAGCAAACAATGATCTTGAATACAAACGTTTGGAAGAAGCCCGCCGGATGTAGAATCCATATTAAGGTTAAATTCAATTAGAAATTCAATTATTAAACAAAATCAAATTCAATTATTCAATTAAATTCAATCAAAAAACTTTTGAGTCAACCGGTACCCGATGCATGTAGCCAAACAATTGACAGAAATCCACATCATTGATTAAATATGAATTTGCTGACAACCAGCGTCTCTAACGCGCATACGCTTGACACTTCATGAAACAAAAAACTTCGCTCTATGGATGTAGGCGCTATTTAAAAATACAGTAGCCCAAAGTAAATTTTTCTCGAAGTTTTGCAAGCCATATGATACAACTTTGTGTACCTACACTGGGTAGCCCTAAACTTTTCTCCCGACACTGATTAAGAAAAAGATCAAAGATACTTTGATTAGTTGAGAAAACTTAAAGTAATACACCGAACATTTAGCGCAAATTTTAATGTTGTAGTTAGCTTATTGTAATCTCAGAAGTTCAATTTGGATAGCGTCATGTAGTTATCCTGTAATTTTCCACAACGAAGTGTAGGAAATATTTGAATTTTAAATCAATTATAAACATATTGTTATCAACTCAATAGATTAAATATATTTTATTTCAGCCTTAAACGCGAAAGTTATGATGTAATAGTAAACTTTTTGTGATGCTTTTAAAAAATTTTAGCTTCGGTTTGATAAGTTCAAGTCAAGTCCGAATGGTCTCCTATTGTTTTAGGACATTTTAACTTTGTCTATAACGGACTAATTTTTCTGTTCCGTTGAGGTAAAACAACGTAAACTATCTCGCCTATAACGAAAATTACAACTTGTGTAAAGCTGTCACAGAATAATATCGAATGTTTATGAAACTGGCGTGAGTTTGACTGAATCAGACGATTCTTGTTATAGACGCAATGGCGTACCGAGTATGGTGGGGCCCGATCGACCACAAAAAATATTCTTAGTGAAAAATTTTTTAGAATGTAAACAAAAACAGTGATCTCTAAAAAAAAGTCTTTAATTTGAATCTGTAAGTTTTATCAATTTTTCGTTCCAAAAACAAGTTCGTTAAAAAGAAAAGATCTTCACTTTGAATCTTTCTCTGATATCTTGTATTACTGATCTCCAAGGGGGAAGAGCATGGCACAATTACCCTCCCCCTAAATACGCTACTGCATGGACAATGCTAGTGTAACTGAAGAAGACCTTCGTTTGACCGCCATATTGAAATAAAAAGTAATGAAGGAAAAAAAATCAAAAGCTAATTAAGCTACAATCACGAAATATTTCTATTTCAACGACACATAAACAGCATACCGTACCGTCATATTTGTGTCTAGCCATACATAGCCTTTCTGTACCAAATAATACAATTACTACGGTAATACTACGTTGGTTCTGTGTTGAGTGGGTTTTGCAAATAACTCAGAAGCCCAAACTTAATACATCTGAGCTTGTATAGAGATCATATAAAACGGACAACTATCGCTGCTTCCAACTTGTCCGTTCTATACGAGGTTTGCTGTATTTTTAAAGCCGGTATAGAAAAGTGTGAAGTAATGACATTTTTTTGATTTTTAATTTTACAAGTTTTTTTTTTTAATAAAGCGAGACACCTTGCTAGGTCGCAATAATTGTTTCCCAACTTTTCTATGCACGATAGCAAAAAGGTAGAAAACCACTTGATGTAATCCAGGGATGTCCAACCTGCGGCTTGCTTAATGTTTTTATGCGGCCCACTGCCTACTTGAATTTTTTTATTGCATTTTTATAACTCTAAAGAATTTGATGGTACTGTTATTGTAGTAACGTATAAGGAGATAAAGTCAACATGTCAGTTGATTGCTGACGTCGAGTGACATCAAACGAGCTGACCACTAAAAACTTTGTGGGCGGAGCTTGTCATAAAGACACTTGGCTCCAAGCATCGTTTTTTGTATTCACATTGTTTTGTGATCGAATTAATATTAATTGTGTAATTTCCAAACTTTTTTTTACAATATTAAGTGATAGTTAGTTAATGACTTTAGTGGTAGTAAAACAATAGCTTTGAAAAAATGTGGAGTGATTTGGAATAAGATTAGCCTACATTAGTAGCAGCAATGCTGTTAATGATGAAAAACGAAACGTGCTAATTTATTAGGAGAGTTGAAAGAGGATCAAACATTTTTAGAGATTCTAGGTCTAATCTAGAAATTAGGCCTAATGCCAATACTTTATGCTGTTTTTTTTTGCGCAATGCTTCAGCAGTGTGACGCGCGAAGATAGTTTTTTGCGCAACATCACTAAATAATGAAAAAACGTAAGCGATCTCTCCACTTTTAGCCTAAAATAAGTAAAGGTTGGACAAAACGGTAAGAGCCTATTGCTGTGGTATACATTTAGTTCACGTTTGGCCTTTTGTTATTTAAATGAAAGGCTGCCGTCACTATCTTAGTGTGACTGAGCTTCCAAGTCTGAAGATACGCTAAGGGTGTATCATGTCTTTTAAAGTCCCCTCTAGGTCTTTACAGTTTCCAGAGGAGTGTAGCAGTGCTAGATCGTTTGCATACGCAAATTTTCTGAAAATCGTGGAGGCCAGGTCTTACATAGCCTATACATGTTAGAAAGGAGAGTAGGCAAAATGGATGTCCGGGAAAAGTCGTTTTTTAAATGGCAAAGCCTGTTTTGCTTGCGGTCATCGGTAGAAAGAGTGAAACTTGGATTTTGAACAAACACCATAATCATTCTGACCATGAGCTTATCTGGAATTAGTCGCAGCGGCTTGCAGATAAGGTCACGGTGCCAGAAAGCGTCATCTGCCGCTGTCAAATCAACAAATACCGCACCGGCCTTCTTCTTAGCCTCGAAAAAATTGTCGATATTTTCTGTTAATCGAACAACTGATCCACGGTTGACTTTCCGCGTTTAAACCTAGCATGCCTCGTAGAGAGCAATGGATCAATAATTGGCTCGACACTGGCGTAGATAAGCCTCTCGAAGATCTCATAAGGGAGACAAAGCAGAGATTAGGGTTGGTAATTCCTTGAGTCTCTATTAGCTTCATTGGCTTTGGGATCGCCACTACAAGCAGTTTTCTCCAGATCTTGGGAATTTTGAATTGATGAAGCAAGAAGAAGGGAAGTCACGTAACCAGAAGTTTTAAGTAGCTCCAGCAAAAATATTTCAATACTAATTATGTAATGATGTTAATTCTTTTATATTCTAAAAGATTTCTAATTAGTTATTTGATTTTAAATTTATGATTTTATTAGTTAATGGTCATGAGTGTTGGGTAACGACTCGTCGTCGTCGTCATCGTTTGAAGGGCATCCACATGATCGCTGCTGCTGCACTGCCTGGATCAGATGCTGGCAGTGATGTTATTAAGCCAGCATCGAGTTTCGTCATCCAAAACCGTCAGACCGCGTGCTCCATGTGGTGCCCGATGTATGGGGCACATTGTTAGTACATGGTCTGCGGTTTGCTCTGAGGCGCCACACTCGCAATTCGGTGAAGGAGCGAGACCCCATTTGTGCATGGACGAATGGAATCGCCCAACACCAGTCCGCAGGCGGTTGAGCTTAACCCAAGCTGCTCGGGGTAAGCCCATCCCAACAGGCCTGACACTGGTCCCGGGCACAAAAGCACGAAGCCTGGAAGCACTTTCACAGTACTCCGCGTTCCATTTATGATTTGTCCATTCAGAGGCGCGGATGCCAAGTCTGGCAAGGGTAACGACTGAAAGAGTGAGATTCCGAGTACAGGTGGCCGAAATAGTTTTTTTGCGAGAAGTCAGAGATTTATCCCTACTTGACAAGGCTTAAAGCACAGACATTTGTCAATCTCTCAACATCGAACCGCTACTACTCCGCATAGAACGATCTCAATTGCGCTGGTATGGCCATGTGACGCAAATGTCCCACGAGCAAACAGCAAAGCAACTAATGAATGCTCTTCCGAGTGGCAAAAGGCATGGAGGGCGACCCAGAACTCACTGGCGGGATTATGTTGAAGACCTGGCCTGCTCACGTCTTGGAATTCCAACAGCAAAATTGCTGCTAGTTGCAGGAGATCAGGATGCTTGGAGATCCCAACTCGAGCTGCTGCCCTCGCAGAGCAAGCGGGCAAAGGGAAATGCACTGTACTAATTCAATATTTTCCCTGAAAATGATGATGAATTTTATTAGTCATCATTTGGTCATGGTATTTAACTTTAAAATAGGAAATTTTACATACATGTACTTTTGCGGCCCGCCGAATATGCTTAAATTTATAATTTCCCAATTATGAAAAAAAAGGTTGAACATCCCTGGTGTAATCCATTATACACTTGAATAACCAAGTAGTTTACAGGTTATCAATAATTTCTTAAAGGTTATTTTTAATTGTATTAAAATCATCGGAGAGTCACCGCTCAACGTGTTAATTTTTTAAACGTTTAATTTCTAATATTGGGTCTTTAAATTTTTTTATTTTTCTTGGTGCTAGCAATTAAGGTTTGACTTGTCAAACTTGCATTCTACAAGTTGATTGATTTTAGTAGTGATTTATTAATGTGTTACGGCTGTTATATCGTTCATGTAACAAAAATAAGTTATTTTTTGATTTTGGTTTAAATTTACCATGATATTACATTATTACATATTTATGTTAAAACATACCTTTTAAAAAAAACGCCTCGTGGGCCACTGAAAATAAATGCTAAAAACGAATAACGGTAATATGGTAATCTAAGATTGTTTTATGACCAAGTCGTACAAGAAACCTTTGCTCGAAGACGTTAAACCGTTGGAAATACTGCAACTTTTGAAAAGAATAAACAAAGCGTTTTCAATGTAAGTCAAATACAGACGTTAGTTCAGTGGTAGCACAACTTTTATAATAAATTTGCCGGCGCACCCTAAAGCCGTTTTCAACACATATTACCGACTTTAGTCCAGTAATTATTATTTCTTTTTCAGCATTGGAGATTACTGGGTCTTCGAAATCTTGCGCCTCTGTGACAGTGTTGGTTCCCCTGGCGGGATTTTGTGGACATAGACACCGCGGAGTGATGATCTACTTTAGCCAATGAATTGCGCGCTATGAAACGCTTGGACAAGGCGCACGTCTGGGAATCACCGCGTTAAGAAATTCGTTTATTTGAAAAGTATTGCCTGCGTCTGCGATATCACTGCCAAGAGTGGGTTTTATTTGGGGTTAACTTTATTGTTACAGTTGAGCGGTTACTTATTTTTTTACAATTGATTGAAATGTGCCTCTAGGTTAGTATACAAGCATAGAACATCTATTCCAATTGCGACACTTTCACACTAAAACGAATCGTTTATTTCAACACATCGAAACCGGTCAAATTTGAACGAATATAATAAGGAAAGTTGCGTCATAAATGATTAAGTTTTTCTTTGTAATAAAATTAACTTATTTCTCCGGGGCCTTCATTATTTTCTTGACGCGCCGTTTTTCAACTTCTTTTGGGTCGGCTGGACCTGAAATAAGAATAAATTGACGAAATCATTGAGGGTCGGGAGATTTAGTTGTTAACGGATTGCTTATAGCCGCACCTGCCGAGGGGAGGGGGCAATTGTCTCCCAAATCTCAAAAAATTTGGGGAAATTCAGAATTTTTGGGGCAGCGATAGAAAAAATTTTGGTAAAATCAGACATTTTAGGATAGCGACAAGGAATCCTTTGGACAAGATTTAAAGTAAAGACCTTTTTTTAGAGATCACTGATGTTTTTTGGACGAAAATCGAGAAATCAGAGACAGATTTTAAGTAAAGTCCTTTTTTGGTTTTCATACTAAATTTTAGACAAATCACGAACAGTAAAGTTCTAAAAATCATGATTCGGAAAAATGTCACAAAATTCGGGCAAAACTGTATTGCCTCCCCAAATTTTTTTCGGCTGGTACGCCTATGGAATTGCTTGATGCTTTGCAGTGTCTTTTTTAGGCAAATAATTTATTGTGATTTTTAAAACATAGGAATTACATAACAATAAGACTCGCCAAGATTCTCCCTAAACTTTGACGTTTCGTTTCATCCCTATATTTATCCTCCTGACTCACAGGAAAGCGTCGAAGGCGCTATATATTGGACAAGCAATTACCCCGACCTGCTTCCGGAAATGGCAAGGTATTGCCGTCCGGTTAAAAATTTTTATTTGTTTTTTTTAGTTTCATAGAGATATGACTGAAATTTGAACTGCTTGGTAAGACCGCCAAGCAGGATAAAGGGCTGTTAAGTGTCTTTTCTAAGGACACAACAGAATGACGCGAGTAGGTTTTAAACCGAGGCCATATCGATCCAACGCATTAAGTTATGATTCTGCAGCGGCTATTTTCAATTTTGTGTCACCAAAGACTAATTTTGCGAAAATAAAGTATATACATTTAAATGGTTGCAGAAAATGGATGATTACGCAATTCACAGCATTGCGCATTGCATACGTCATACCTTGAGCTCACAACCTGAACGTAATCATATAGGAAAAGGATAATCAAGGCAGTTTAAAACTGTAGTAAAAGCAAACTTACCACTAAGATAACTATACTCTTCGGCCCTCAAACTGACATTGTATTTGGACCCAGCTGAAAAAAAAAGCGTTATTAAGCTTGACTTACTCTTATAAGTCTATGAGTGATTGAAAATCATAGATTATAATTTAATAAAATACGTTAAAAATATCTTTCTGCAAAATTATTAAATAAATGATAGATGTTTGCAAAGTAAATTTAATATATTAAAATAAACTAATAATGAAGAACAATAAACTAATACGATATAAAATATGCATCAAGACAATTAACGAAATAAAATCTTTACAACTGGTAACATTAAATCCCACACATTATACGAGGTGTGTTTGAAAAGTATCGGGACTGTATGCTTTGCACAAACAACACTTGCAACAGTGATAAAAGCTTTGTTTTTTAAGATGGCGTAATGTCTTGTGGTTGTAAAAATGTAGTTTCAGCATTCTGTGACAACCATATGCTTTTTTACAGGCTTTTCTTGAAAGGTGCTTTACTGTAGTTCGTTTTGGGATAATTTATTTAGTAGATATTTTTTTCTTTTTTTTCTTCTTTTGTTAACAAATAATGAGCATTGAACAAAGAATCAACTTGAAGTTTCTCGTTCGACTTGGAAAAACTCCAACTGAAACATTCAATTTGCTCCAAGAAGTTTACGGAGATGCTACGATGTCAAGAACTTGGGTTTTTGAGTGGCACAAGAGGTTCAGAGAGGGAAGAGAGGATGTGGAAGATGATCCTAAGAGTGGAAGGCCAACAACAAGCAGAACAAATGAAAATGTTGAGCATGTGAGAGAAAAAGTGCGCAGTGACAGCTGCCTTACTGTTAGAATGATAGCCGATGAGTTGAGCATGAATAGTGAGAGGGTGTGGTGGATCATTACAGAAGATCTGGGGATGAGGAAGGTTTGTGCGAAAATGGTACCAAGGTTGCTGAATGATGGGCAAAAGGAAAATCGTGTGCAAGTGTGTCAAGACATCCTGAAACAACTTGAAATTACACCAGATCTGCTGAGTAGAGTTGTTACCGGTGATGAGTCGTGGATCTTCGAGTACGATCCACTCACCAAACGGCAGAGCCTTGAATGGAAGAGTGCATCCTCACCAAGACCCAAGAAAGCAAGGCTGTTCAAGTCCAAAATTAAGGTAATGCTGATTGTTTTCTTTGATGTTCATGGAATTGTTCATCTAGAATTCTTGCCACAGGGCCAAACCATTAACCAGAATGTTTACAAAGACATCTTGCGACGTTTGATGCGTTCGGTAAGGGAGAAAAGAAGAGAATTGTGGGAGACAAAGTCATGGCTGCTTCATCATGACAATGCTCCTGCTCACAATGCCTTAAGCATACGACAATTTCTTGCAGAAAATAACATTGCCGTGCTGGAGCAACCACCCTACTCGCCAGATCTGGCTCCCTGTGATTTTTTCTTGTTTCCTAAGCTCAAGGGAGTCATTAAAGGAACCCGTTTTCAAGACTCAAAAGCCATAACAACAGCCGTAACGAAGGAACTACGAGCGATCCCAATGGGATCTTTCCAGAAGTGCATAGAAGCATGGCAGCAGAGATTAGAAAAGTGCATTCGAGCTCAAGGAGATTACTTTGAAGGGGACAAGTTGTAATTTTTACGTGGCATTTCAAATAAAATAATTATTTACACAGTTTCGTCACTTTTCAAACAGCCCTCGTATTTTGATACCCCACACTTATTTTATTGGATAAATCTGCTTTTGCAAACGTAGTTGAAATATATTACAATATTGCGGCAGTTTCGAAATTTCAAATGGCAGAGTTCTTAAAGAAAATTTTAACAAGATAACCAAAAACCGATTTTATAATGTTATTGCTTAACAATTTTAATTTTGATTATTGAATCTTGCTGAATAGATAGTTTAGTATGCAATTTAATACAAACTTTTCAATACTAAGAAATTCAATACTTGGTACGTGACACTCAAATCACAATTAAATCAAAAAATAATAACAACCAGGGCTGGGGAGCCAGCCTTATTTAGGTTAGGCTCGGCTCCAGCTCCGGAGCCAATGCTTGACTCTAGCTCAGCTCCAGCTCCAACAATACATACCTATATAAATATTGGCCATAAGGGATAACTAGATGATATATTGATCATCAAAAATTTACTAACTTTCACTTTGTTACAACCCTAAAATTAATTATATATTATCCAAGGGCTTAATATTACTTAAGGGTCTAATGGGTAGAGTTATATATTATCCAAGGGTCCTATCAATTATATATCTCAAACAAAAGAAGATTCGATATATCCAGCACATTTACATACAAATAAAATCGTCCAAACACAATCATCACCACAAATGTCAATGCTCACTAGCAATTATGGTACTCACTTACCAAAGGCCATAGAGAAAAACTGATTGAATGACTCAAATCACATCACATTAAACACAAACACTCAACACGTCGACCACCCAATCAAACACAACTTCACAAGACATCACCGCTTTAGCAGACTTGCATGATTGCACTAACTGGAAGATATCCATTCCCTCACTTTAGATCATTTATTGTTACTCACCGCCCTCAGTATGCATCACAAGACCAAAACAACTCCATCTCACTTCACTAAAACAATAACAAACTCCCAAAAATTTAATTGGACATCATTTAAACATCATGTTGAAGATTTCATCTTCTACAGACCCATTTCAACAAATGTCCATAAGGTGTCCATGAGGCAAACAAACATCTTGTCAATGCCAAGTGACTCTTCATCTTAAAGAAAATCAAAACAGCACAAATTGCAATCACTTGCCAATATTCATAAGCTCATTTAACAACATAATCACACTTGCAAATGAAACAGATCACTCCAAATCATTACTTTAACAATGACATAAACAAACGAATAGATGAATATGAAAAACACCTGAAAAAACAACCGTGGTAAAATTTACCTATGATGGAATTTACCATGGAAGAATTTACCAGTCACCCCTGAAACACCTAGAGTCACTCTCCATCAAATACCTCACAAATACGTACAACACTGCCCCCAACACTAACACAATATTGCAACTTGGAAAAGGTGCCCAAACCATTTCCATTTTAAAACCAAACACAGACCATGACATTGGCACAAGATACCAATCCAAATCACGTTTATCACCCATTGCCAAAGCACAAGAGAAAGTGCTATTACCATAAATAACAGAAGACATTCCAGTTATTTCTCATCAATATGGATATAAATATAAACACTTAACATACACTGCTTTGCATAACATCTGCCACCAAATCACAAAAGACTTCAACAATCAAAGGCAACATCACACTGTAGCAGCAGCATTGAACATGAGCAAGGTGTTTAATACTGTGAGCAAAACAAACTTATACAAACATTCTGAACACCATCATTTAGTTCATAGCCAAATGGATTTAGAGGACAACAAGCATGCACTCAATAAAATGGCACTTTCTCAAAATTCAAATAAATCAACATCTGGAGTATCACAAAGTGGAGTTCAGTGTCCAATAGTATTTAAAATTTACATCCCTGAGATTACCCTCCTCCCAAAAGACATACAAATTTCAACATAAGCCAATGACATAACAATCACAGCATCTCACACCAATCCCCATTTAAGGCCTAACAATTCATTCAGCAATATTTTTACAAAATATTACACTTTTTACACCAGACACAGCCAAATATGGCACAACTCTATTACTTAAATTGAACAATCAAACACTACCAACAACAAAACACCCAAACACTCTTGGAATTACTTTTGATCAAAAGCTAACATTTTCACAATACATAAATCTCATCGTCATTAATGCAAAGCAAATGCTTAACATTCTCAAAGGACTTACCGTATATTTCGGCGTATAAGGCAACCATCAGATAAGACAAGGTACAAAATTAGAGCAAAATTTTATAAATTTATCATATGCTTTTATTTTATAAATTATATACAGGGTGATTCACCGAAGTGTTGACAAATTAAAACTGAATTATCCAACCTACTATAAGGACAAAAGAACACAAGTTTTTAATAGATAGAATGGAAATTTAATGGGCTTTCACATAAAATTCAAATTATTCAATGTAGCCCCCTTTGTTTTTCACAAGGCGCCTAAGACGTGGAAGTACTTGGGCGCACGTGGCATGCACCACTTCTGGGTCAATTTCTTCCCATGACGCCTTCAGTTTTCGTTTAAGGGTTTCGATATTTGGATGGGATGTTGAGCAGGCTTTTTGCTCCAGAATGGACCAAATCCCAAAGTCCATTGGGTTCAAATCGGGTGAAGAAGGGGGCCATACTTCCTTCTCCCAAAACCCTTTAAAATTGGTCTTGCACCAATGCTGGACTGCTTTGGCTGTGTGTTAGGTTGCCCCATCTTGTTGAAGCGTAATTCCTTCCTCTCCCACTGTTTCTTGAACCCAGGGAATGACTTTTTCTTCCAACATCCGATGATAGATAGTTTGGTTAATTTTCACGCCTTTGTCGATAAAGATTAGAGGTGTTTTCAGGCCTGTTGAAGTGACTTCTGCCCAAACCATCACGGAAGAAGGTTTCTGCCTCCTAAATAAACTGCAACGTTCAACTGGCACCACGTCCTTGTTTGGAATCCAAATCCTGTCATTTTGGTGGTTGTGGATAGCTTGGACAGTGAAAAGCTTCTCATCTGTCCAAAGCACTTGAGGCCGCGTGCCAACAACAAGTCTCTTGATCAAAACCTTAGCTCTATCAAGCCTTTTCTTCTTAGTGGCGTTTGACAGGAGCTGCCTCTTGGTAAATTTGTACGGGTAGACGTGGAGATCATCCTTGAAAAGCCTTTGCATGGTGCTCACGCTTACAGAGGTGTCCTTAGCCAGTTTTCTTGCACTCCTTGAAGGGTTCCGCCTCAACCTCTCCCTGACCTTCTTAATCAGTTCCTTTGTCCTGATGGGTTTTTCAGGAGTACTTCTGATTCTTGGAGCACAACTTCCAGTCTCCCTGAACCTCTTCACAGCCTTGTAAACACCTCCACGACTCATAAATCGCTTCATCAACCGGAAAATTTTCGCAGGTGGAAGTCCTTTCTTGCAATACCCTTCAACGATGTTATTTACTGTCTTTGCCATCTTACTTTTCTAGATTAAATATTCTTATTGATATTGAAAACTTACTCTAGAATATATAATAACAATCTGAAGAGGTAATGCGAAGTTAATAATGGAATAAAGTACATGTAATAACAATCTGAAGAGGTAATGCAAAGTTAATAATGGAATAAAGTATTTGTCAACACTTCGGTGAATCACCCTGTAGGTTATATAAGACAACCCCCAATTTTTAAGGGTGGTTTTTTGACTTTAAGGGTCGTCTTATACGCCAAAATATAAGCTACTTCAAATAAATGGGGTAAACAAAAGGAACTAAGCATTTCTATATTCAAAGTTATCATTTGCCAATATTGGAATATGCAAACACCACATAGAGCCCTATCATACCGAACATCAACATCAAAAAACTGCAAACCATTCAGAACACAGCTTTGTTCATTGCTACTGGCTGTACATGAGACACAAACATTCATGGCCTGCAAGACAAAACCAGTGTCCTACCAATCGGCACCCACCTCAAACTCCAAGCTACCAATCTTTAAAAAATGATTCAAACACAAACACATTCTTTACATTACTTTACTGCACATTTAGATCCACGAACTAATTTGTGACTTTTGAAGTGACTTTCAAATGTAATAAAATATATTGTTAGGAGCTGAAGCCTACAAAAATTTTCATGGCTCTGGCTCCACACAATATCAGAATTTGGCTCTGACTTTTCTAAAATTGGCTGGCTCCATGGCTCTAGGCTCTGGCTCCCCAGCCCAAGTAACAACCAATTTTTAAAAAGCACACTTTTGATGGCATATGTCAGAAAAGTGGATTGCAATTGAAAAAAGCAGATTATAATTTGAAACAAAGAAATTGAAGTAAAACTAGAACTTAGGTTTTTATACTATAAATATTGCTAATGTTATTTAAAAATGAAATAACAAACAACAGACCTGACCAATCAAAGCTCAACTTGTAAGTAAAATAAAGTGTACCAGCAAAAGCAAAAAAAAGAAATTTATTGTGAACTATAGTTGATTTTTTAGCTGTATACCAGCCTTGGCAAGCAGCTTTTATATATTGTAGGGTTGAAATATTTTTTGGAGGATACATCCATTTGCTCCAAATGGTTGGATAACCATAATCATATTTTGTATACTTGACCATTATTAAAAACTTTCCTGAACAAAAAAATTACATGATTATATAATATTTAATTTTACATTACATTATTTAAATGTTTTTTTACGAAAAAAACTGTATATTAATCCTAAACTGTCATAATGCTTTTTTAAGCCACCCTCACCTTAATGTAAAATAAAAATTTTGTTTTGGATGTTTGACATGATTTTCTACGTGATTGTTTATTTAAAACTCTTGATAGTGTTTTTTCCAAAGTATATTACAGGGTGAGGTGTCAATTTGGAAACAAATTAAAAAACTCAAAAAATCAAACAAATTTTTGATTTTAATACAACACAGTTATGCATGGCAACATAAATAGACTTATATACAAAATGCAAAGTTTCATTCAAAATGTTCTCCTTTTGAAGCAATAACAGCCTTTAAGTCTTCTTTAAACATTCTCTACTGCAGCATACAGCTGCCATACAGTATTTCCTGCTAAGCCTACTCCAGTGATAGCTTCATAACATTTAATTCAATTTTATTTGCAATCAAGGTTATTACGTTTTGAAGTTGTTATTGACAAAGTGATTGCAAAATAGCAAACTGCAGCTAAATGATATACGTTATTACATGCACAACATCAATTGTGCACCGTCACCATACCTTTATTCACTATCATTCACTGTTATCCTTCACGGTATTATTTACTGTTACATCAACAAAGATCACATACATCTTACATAGACAAGATTTTACCACCTATGTTGGAATTAGCAAAGAGCCACATTGAAGATGGGAGTTTGTGGACATTCCAGCAAGATGGCGCTGCTGCTCACACAGCCAATGTGACTAAAAACTGGTGCAGGGACAATCTTCAAGGTTTTGGCCAAAAGATATGTGGCCCCCATGTTCTCTCAACTTGAATCCGATGCCCTTCTCCATGTAGTCTATACTTGAGACAAAGACTTACTCAGAAGTTTACCGTACAGTGAATGATCTGAAGTTATTACTGGAGCAGGCTTGGCAGGAAATACTACAGGAGCAGCTGCATACGCAGCTGCATACTTCAGTAGAGGATGTTCAAAGAAGACTTAAAGCTGTTACTGCTTCAAAAGAACATTTTGAATAAAACTTTGCATTTTGTAAATAAATTTATTTATGTTGCCGTGCATAACTGTGTTGCATTAAAATCAACAATTTACTTGACTTTTTGAGTTTTTTAATTTGTTTCTGAATTTCCACCTCACCCTATAATTTAATTAGTTTTTTTGTGTCAAGTATATTTTAATTCAGTGGTTGTCAATCTTTTTTGTTGCATGCCTCCCCTTGCTGATTCTGAATCTTTTCATTCCTCCCCAATCATAATAGGTACTACTGGAATCATTACAGATTAGACAAATTCCAAACACACAAATTCCAAAATGCATTTACTGAAATTTCAAATTAATGCAATAGTTGTCCTTGCTTCTTATCTGAAAGCAGCCAAATACAAGGTACAGTCTGCAAGAGTGCACATCACAACCCATCTTTAATGTAAAGTTTGTTTTTTTGTTTGCTTTTAATTTGCAACAGAGAAGAAAATCCTGACTTGCACAGATAGGGTATAAGAATGCAAAAGGGTACAAAGGGTATAAGAATGCAAAAAGCTTTTTCCATTGTTTTATGTTAAGACTCTTTCATCACGATCCAGAATGGTGGCAGAGGTTTTTCTTGACCTTCTTGCCATGCAATAGAACCATTAATAAGCTCCAAAAAGTTGTCCTGGTATTCTGCAAATGTTTTAACAAGATATCTAAAAGGACTTCTTACAAAATCAAGGTTTTCATTAGTAATTTCTAAAAAATTCTCTCAAACTCACTTTGAAGAGGTGAAAGATGTTTTATAATTCCATTCTTCAAGTGATCATCCATGCCATCTTGCATCATGATAGGCCAGATGGTAGGTGCTTTCTCGCAGCCTGGGCCATGAATAGGTCCATTCATTGGTGTTAAAGATGACAGACCGAAACCAAACCTACCAAAATGGAAGGGTATCCACCCATTCCGATGTTCAGTGTGGGTCTGTTAATCGGCAAATGTCCTTTTCAGGATGGGGCAATGCCAGGATAAAACTGCCCTTTACAGGGCACATTGCCAACAAGTTCCGAAGACCCATTATTATTCAGCTGAACATCGAAGGCCTCACTGCAAGCAAGATGAACGTCCTTCATCACCTCACTATGCAACCTGAGACACTTGTCATCCTACTGCAGGAGACCCACTGCACTGATGCAGAGAAGTTGGTACTTCCAAACTACCAACTAGCTGGGTCTTCTTTAAGCAGGAAGGCCTTGCCATGTTTGTCCACAAGTGACTAAGATACACACTTTTGGACCAATCTCCACTGACATTGGAGATCGAGTGGCTGTGTGTGGACATTGATGGTTATAAAATAGTCAACGTCTACAAGCCACTGCCAATGCGATTGCAAACCCTGGATCTTCCAGTGTTTTCTCACCCCTGTCTTTATGCTGGTGATTTTTACTGTCGTCATGCTGACTGGGGTTACGATGACAACAGTCCAGACAGTAAGTGGTTGGCTGGATGCACAAGCATTAATTGTCTTGCCTTCCTATATAATGCCAAGGATGCTGCCAGTTTTTATTCTGGCTGCTGGAACACTGGCACCAATCCAGATCTAGCTTTTGTTAGCATAGGTCCAAACAGTCACTTACCGGATAGACGTGTCCTTGAAAAATTCCCCAGGTCACAACATCGACTTTTGCTTATTACACCACCAAGGTTTGCTATGGCAGTGCCAAGCATGCCTGTTATGCGATGGAACTTCCACAAGGCCAAATGGAATTACTACATTGCTTTGATGAATAAATTCGCACAGACTTTGTTGCTGCCTGATTCACTTGATGTGGATGCAGCTTACCAGGACTTCTGTAACACCATTAAGAAAGCAGCCAAAAAGACTATCCCACACAGGTATTGAAATAACTATATTCCGTGTTGGGATGCAGAGTGTGAATTCCTCTATAAAACCTTTCTGCAGTCTCCTCAGAGAGATGACTCAAATTTGGCTGCTACAGCTCTGCTTGCCAAGCTTAACAGGAAGCGGAGGGATCAATGGTCCGAGGCAGTTCAGAGCATTGACTTCTCACACTCTAGTCAAAAAGCATGGAGTATTTTGAACAACCTTACTGGTAGGTCATGACACTCTTCTTGTCACTGTCCCGTTTCAGCCAATGCTATTGCATCTCAGCTGGTTAGAAATGGGAAATACGAGGTTGTTGACTGCAAGTCATCTTGACTTGTCTCTCAAGAAGTGTCTGACCTTTGGAAGGCCACAACACCAGACGCAGTAAATATCTCTGACAATTTTTCACAGAGAGAATTTGCTGCTGCCCTTCAACATTTAAAACCAGGTAAAGCTCCGGGACCTGATTCCATCTGCTCAGAGCTTATACTTCATGCTGGAGCTGCTTTGAAGTCCTGGTTGCATGACTTCCTTTCTTCCTGTTTGCACCAACTCAAAATTCCTAAGATCTGGAGAAGAGCGCTCATGGTTGCGATCCCAAAACTAACAAAGCCCATGGGGGACCCAAAGAGTTATTGACCAATATCTCTGCTCTGTGTTCCCTACAAGATCCTTGAGAGGCTTATCTATGCTCATGTTGAACCATTAATCGATCCACTGCTCCCTAAACAGCAGGCTGGGTTCCAACGCAGGAAGTCAACCATAGATCAAGTTGTTCTGCTAACCCAAAACATCGAAGATTCTTTTGAGGCTAAAAAGAAGGCTGGTGCTGTATTTGTCAATCTGACAGCTGCTTATGACACTGTCTGACCTTACCTGCAAGCTGCTAAGACTTCTTCCAGATAAGCACATGGTCAGAATGATTATGGAGCTTGTCCGAAATTGAAGTTTCACCCTTACCACCGACGACAGCAAGCAAAGCAGGCTATGCTGTCTTAAAAACAACATTCCTCAGGGATTGGTCTTGGCTCCCCTCTATACATACTTCTATACATACAATCTGCCTTCCATGATTTCCAGAAAGTTTGCTTATGCTGATGATTTAGCATTGTTGCACTCTTCTGGAAACTGGAAGGACTTGGAGGAAACTTTAAGCCAAGACATGTTTACACTTTCAGCGTATCTCCAGACTTGGAGGCTGAAGCTCAGTCACACTAAGACGGACACGGCAGCCTTTCACTTAAATAACTGAGAGGTCAAACGTGAGCTAAAGGTCTACAACAACAGTAGACTTTTACCGTTCTGTCCAATCCCTACTTATCTTGGGGTAAAACTGGACAGATCGCTCACATTTTGTCATCATCTAGTGGCATTGTGCAAAAAACTATCCTTGCACATCACACTGCTGAGGCAACTTGTGGGCTCAGGATGGGGTACTGGTGCTAAAACACTACACATAGCCACCTTATCTCTAATCTACTCAACAGTTGAATACTGTGTGCCAGTATGGTATTGCAGTGCTCACACTCGCCTCATCAACAATGTCTTGAACAACACCTAGCACATAGTCACTGGATGCCTGTGTCCCACTCCAACAGACCATTTACCTGTACTCTCAGACATCCAGCCAGCTGAGCTTTGCCGACTGGGAGCAACACTCTCCTTGGCTCATAATGGATCTCCGGACCCCGATCATAGCTTATATGCTCTTTTAAGTGGGTCCTCAGATACTCGCCAAGTGGGACTAAGATCCAGACACCTGTTTGTGCCAGCTGCGCAGAATCTTTTGGACAACCTTGCCAGACTTGGCATCCGTGCTTCTGAATGGACAAATCACAAATGGAAAACGGAGTACTGTGAAGGTGCTTCCAGGCTCCGTGCTTTTGCACCTGGGACTGGTGCCAGGCCTGTTGGAATGGGCTTACCCTGAGCAGCTTGGGTTAAGCTCAACTGCCTTTGGATTGATGTTGGGTGATACCATTTGTCCATGCACAAATGGGGTCTTGCTCCTTCACCGAATTTGCGAGTGTGGCACCTCTGAGCAAACTGCAGACCATGTTCTAACAGCATGCCCTATACATCGGGCACCACATGGAGCACAAGGTCTGACGGTTTTGGATGACAAAACTCGATGCTGGCTTAATAACACCACTGCCAGCATCTGATTCAGGCAGTGCAGCAGCCTGGTGTAGTAAAAGGATAAACCCTTGGCCCCAGTCCTGTTTTTGTCTGACCTGGTGTGGATACCCTTCAATCGACAACGACAACGATCTTGCATCAAAACGTATTTCTAACTTCTCAAACATTGTGTAGTTGTGCATTCTCCACTTTTATTTTCTAATGTGCCAATTTAAACTTGAAAGCTTTTAGAGCATGAACAAATGTAATGAATGATGTCAATGTCCTTGATTCATATTAAGAAATTCATTTTGTATAGTTGTTCATATATGGCATGTAGGTAAGTAACAGAAAATATCCATTGTTTAACATTTAGCTTGGAATAATACACCATCTTGTTTTTGAGTTGACAAAATTCTTTCAGTTCCTCTTCAGTTCAAGAAATCGTTGCATAACATTCATGCAGAGAACCATCAGGTCTGAGTGTGGTACAGAAGTACCAGATGTTCAGAATCTAGGTCCACACATAGCTCCTTAAAAAGCTGAGAAGGAAATTCTCCAGCTTTATTGAAACTAACAATCTTATAATCTGATCCAAAACTTTTTAAAGTGAAGCGGAAACAGTTTAAGAAGCTAAAATTTTCTTATGCACCTGTCAGTAAACACCCTTGCTTCTATAGCTTCTTAAAAAGTTGAGAATTTAATGCTGCTGCTTTGATGAAATTAATAATCTTATCATCTGATCTAAAACTTTTTGAAGTGAATCAAAAAAAGTTTTGAAAGCTAAAACTTTCCTAACCACCATACAGTGAACACCCTTATTTCTTGGTTCTTTTTTCTTCACAGAAGCTTGAACACCAGAGTGGCATCCAACATTGATAGCGCACCATCTGTGCAACAGTGGGCAAGATTTTTCCATTCTAAATTCTCTGACTCAAAAAAAGGTTGAAACCTTCTCCAAAATGTCGGCTGCTTTTATAGTTGTTTCTAAAGGTGAGCTGAAAAGAAATTCTTCTTTGAATGTGTCATTGTAAACATATTTCACAAACACCATCAGCAGTGCACATGAAGAGATGTTTGTTGATCCATCACTTTGAATGGCAAATAGACCAAAAGGAATAGTTGTGATTTGCTCTACAACATGGTATTTGATGTCATAAGACAAATCTCTGATTGTTTTTTGAATTAGGTTATTGGAAATTAAAACTAACACTAGCTTTTTTTCAACATCTTTTCCCAGCATTGCATAAGCCATTTTTAGAACACAAGAATTAATTAATGTTTCTGCAATGGTGTGGGGTTTTTTGTGTTTTGCAATTTCAAGAGCTACTACCCATGAAGCTTCAACAATCTTCCAGTCTCTTTTAAAAATTCTTCTGTAGCACCCAGTCTCATCTTCTTTAAAGCTTTGCTGCATCATTCAAAATAGGTGTTATATTTATTTTTGTTTTGCAGGTGAACATTATTTAGGAAGTTTTGCTGGCCTCATTGAATTGTTGGTGAGTACATTATTACAAAATAAACATGTGGTTTTTTCTAACTATTTCTAACCACAATAGATGGAAAACCACACTGCATATAAGATTCAATTATACTTTCCCTTTTTATCACTCATTTCAAGTAATATTTAGCTTGGCTAAACAGTGATTACTAAAATTTGTAATTTTAAACAGCAAGTTACACTAATAAATCTAACCCCTACAGATCTACCAAAACATGTTAAATAACTATTAAATCACTATTTCACTTGGGATGTTCAGTCTTCTATGCACGATCGTCAAATTACTCCATTGTTACTCATGTACAAATCTTTGAAGATAGAACTACAGCAGTATAAATATGAAAATTCACAACTTGGCCTTGGGGTTTCTATGTGTTACTGTTACATAAGAATAGAGAAATATCATCAATCAAAAGTTTCAAAAGGTAGCTCCAGAAAAAACATTAAACTGAATTTGTTTGATATAACATAAAAGTATTAAATGCATAAATTCCTCCCATAAAATCATGAAATTCCTCCCTGGCTGAGAATCACTGTTCAATTAGTTATTGCACATTAATGTTGAAGATATTTAAAGTTTGAATCAAAACATAATAATTAATGTTAATGGTGGCAACATTGATAATACTATCTTGCCACAACTGAAATGACTTGATTTTTTTGTATTAAGCAATAGTTATATGTGGTAAGTTCTTCCTTCATGATGTTTATATTTTGTCTTGTCTTCTTGATTGCTCCATTTTGATGATAGTGCTGTTTTTAACTATTACACACATTTATTTTGAATATTATAGTACTTAATGTTTTACAGACTGACGATGGTTTTAAAGTGAAATCAACCTTATTATTTAATATAGTTAAATTTTTAATATACTTTGACTTTATGAATTTTGCTAGAGTAACTTTTTTGAGGTTCAAAACCTTTTAAGTTTTGATTTTAATATTCTCTGAGTGATGAATCCACTGTTAATTAGTTCTCTTTAAGGAAAGTCAGGGAGTTCTTAATAAACAATGATATTCTAAGTTATGCTGAATGCAGAATGTCATGTAGGTTAGAAATTGTGTGATGAAACTTTACATTATTTGAAAATGCTAGTTGTAAAGATTGTTGAACAAGTTGCTCCTATAAGATTAGCTTAACATGGTGTGCAACAAAAGAGTGACTTTACTTTTATCAAAAAGTTATTTATTTTTTGTCTAGATTTCTTTTATTCATTTGTAAACTTTATTAACACTTTTGGTGCGGAAGGCTATGCAATTTGGCTCTTGTTTACTATTTGTCAAGTTTAATTAATTGTTTTTTATTTTAGGGAAATCTCCAAAGCTTGGGAGGTTAATATCGGCTAACGATAAATGAGACCCCGTTCTTAGATGTAAATCTACGTTCTTTCGCACTGAAAGTGTTAAAAACTGTATTTAGTATTCAATATTGCAAAAATATCTATTTTGTATTAATTTTATACAAGGTGTGTCATAAAAGTTCTAGGACTGTGCTCTCTGTGTAAATTATAGTTAAGTCAGAAGACTAAGTTAAATGGCAGACAATTTAATAACTTCTTGGGAGTATTTAACTGCAATTTCAGCTCACTGTAACATTTATTATGTATTTCAAGTGTAGAAGAAAATAGTTTATATATTTACTGTCATTTTACAAATTTTATTTTTTTGCTCAATGATTTAGTAATGATAACAGAGCAATGAACCAACCTCAAATTTCTAGTCTGTTTGGGAACATCTCTTTCAGAAGCTCTCTGTATGCTCAAACAAGTCTACTGAGAGCGGACTTTGTCTCGTTCAACAGTTTTTCTCTGGCACAAAAGATTCAAAGATGGATGTGAGGATGTTGAGGATGATCCCAGGTGTGGAAAGCCTTCCACCAGCAGAAATGAAACCAATGTTGAGCTTGTAAAGATGGTGCATGGAGATCGTCAGTTAGCTGTTTGATTGATCTCAGATGAACTCAGATTGAACCAAAGTAGCGTTTGGCATATAATCACAGAAGATCTGGAAATGCACAAAGTTTGTGCAAAGATGGTGTCAAAACTCTTGAATGATGTCCAAAAAATGCGGCGCATGCAAGTTTGCCAAGACATTCTTGAAAATTTTGATTCAAATCTTGCCTTTCTGAAGAAAGTTATTACAGGTGATGAAATTTGGGTTTTTGAATATGACCAGAAACTAAATGTCAGAGTCTCCTTTGGAAGAGTCCTCAATCACCAAGGATCAAAAACGTGAAGCAATCAAAGTCCAAAATCAAGCTCATGTTGATAACATTTTTTTATGTCAGAGGCATGGTACATTATGAATTTTTGCTGCGGGGTCAGACTGTCAATCAGCATGTTTACAAAGAAATCCTGCAATGTTTACTTCACTCAGTAAGGAAAAAAAGGCAAGATTTGTGAGAAAGCAACACATGGTTGCTTCATCATGATAATGCGCCTGCACACACTGCATTAAGTATTCGGAAGTTTTTGGCAGATAAAAGCATTACAATGATGGAGCAACCCCCTATTCACCAGATCTTGCTACATGTGAATTTTTCTTTTCCCCAAAGTTAAAAACATCATTAAAGGAACACATTTTTCAAGCATGGATGCCAAAAAAAATGCCCTAACAAAGGAGCTTCGAGGAATCCCCCAAAAATCATTCCAGAATTGCATTGATGCATGGAAAAGAATAGAAAAGTGCATTAAACTCAAGGGGGATTACTTTGAATAGGACAATGTATAATTCTTTGAATAAATTGAAAAATTATTGTGACCTCAGTCCTAGAACTTTTATGACACACCTCGTATACAGGGTGTCAAGAAAGTTCCCGATCGATTTTTAAATTTAATGTAATTCAAAAACTTCAATGAATTATGATAAGTTCTGTACATCATTTTTCCACTTAATCCTCCTTTTCAATGTTTCAGATACACTTTTCAAATTTTTTTGGCTAAAATAATAATAAAATGAGTAAAAGAGCTGCAATCATTCAACTTCATCGTGCGGGACATTCAAATTCTAAAATTATGAAGTTGCTAAAAGCACCAAAATCAACTGTTCGCGATACAATCTTGCGCTTCCAAGAACTTGGGACCATGGAGGATCGGGATAGGAGTGGACGATCTCGATCCGCTCGCACTCCAGCGAAGATCAAGGCCTTCAGGGAGAGAATTCGGAGGATTCGAAGGAACCCCAAACGATCCTTGAGGAAAACGGCTAAAGACATGAATATCAGCCATGAGTCTGTCAGAACAATTGTTGAACAGGATCTCAAAATGTCCCCGTACAAAATCAGGACAAGACAACTCCTAACTGACCTCCAGAAGCGAAAAAGAAAGGAGAGGGTCAAAATTCTGCTGAACCATCTGAAGGGAGGCACGGAGAAAGGCGAAATCGTTTTTTCAGACAAAAAATTCTTCTCGGTGGAGGCGAAGTTCAACACCCAGAATGACAGGATTCTCGGAAAGTCGCCCAAGGACCTCCCTGATCATCTTCGATTCATTTCATGCCGACAGAAACCCTCGTCTGTGATGGTATGGGGTGCGATCTCCAAATCTTGGAAATCTCCCCTCATTTTTGTTAAAGAGGGGGTCAAAGTGAATACAGATTCGTATGTCAATGATATTTTAACCCCTGCCCTCGCATCGATGAAGGAAAAGTTCAAAAATAAGTCCTTCACCTTTCAACAAGACGGCGCGCCTTCTCACACATCAAAGAAGATGCAGAAGTGGTGCGAAGAGCACTTTCCTTCATTCTGGACCAAAGATTTGTGGCCACCATCTTTGCCCGATCTCAATCCTATGGATTTCTGTGTGTGGGGTATTCTGGAAAAAGAAGCCTGTTCTTCACCCCATAACAATCTGGAGGATCTTCGAGCTTCCCTGAAACGAGCATGGGAGAAAATTCCTCAAGATGCCCTTCGTGCTGCTTGTCAGAATTTCCGACAGAGGCTCCAACGTGTTATTGATACAGATGGGGGTCATTTTGAATAAACCAGATTTTTTTATGTTCATGGAGCTTTGTTCTATCACCACAATAAACCTTTTGTTGATTTAACCTTCTGTCATTAGCCCTATATAATTTTGTTTAGGATCGGGAACTTTCTTGACACCCTGTATATATGATAAAGAATTCTAATAATTGCATAACAGATAATTACCACATAAGTTATTTATGATGACAAAAGTAAATTCCAAACCATTGCCCATAATTTTATAAGAAAATATTTAATATTTATCACATATCTTTCTTGTGCATAAACTAATTAATAGAATCAAAATAAAAACCATTTTATTCAATTAACAAAACAAAAAAATTTAATCGAATCATAACACAATATGAATGCATGCACAAGTACAAACATGAAATTGAATGTTTTTGTAAGACAAAAAGAAATAATCTTTTAAAGACAACTAACAGAAAATGTAATGCAAGAGATTCAAGATAATGCTATATACAAAAGTAGGATCTACTTTTTGTTGGTAAAACTAACTAAATATCCCAATAGCATCAAAAGGAAATAAAAAAGGAACAGAGAGAAAAAGAGATTTTTAAAAAATCAAAGCAACCACAAAAATGATTTTGAGTTGGTTTCATTAACAAAAATTGCTTATGGTCACTTCAAAAAAATTGACACTTAAAGTGTTTTCTATGAAATTATATAAGTTTACAGCATTTGATGTAATTCTGGAACTATGGCATTTTAAGGCCTTATTTATTTTTTTGAAAAATGCAACAAAGACAAAAATTAACAGTTTTTTGTAAGTAAATAATACAAATATATTTTTTGATTTTTTATTTAATTATAATTAAAATGATAACAAATATATTTTATATATAAACAAATATATTTTAGTTATAACACTTTTGGAAATTATGGTATCTTGAAAGTTTTTGGATGTTAAATAAAAATTTAAGCATCTAAAGTTATAAGAAATTGATTGCAAGCAAAAAGTTAATAACAATTTATAAGCTTTACAAATAAACTATATTTGATAATATCATCAAGCTTTTTTTATGCAATGAAAGTATAGTCAAACCTATATACCAGTATTACATATTTAAGAGTTTAAAGATTTACATCTATTTAAGAAAACAATTTAATTTTTTTTCTTAAATTAAAAAACAAATTACAATTTATATCATAAAAATTGGAATATAAATTTTAGGTCTTTTTAGGTCTTTTCAAAAAGTCACTGTAAGCAATTGTTTTGGTGAAATCAACCCTAAATTCCCCCTACAATACCAGGATGGAATGAAAAAGAAACCAAGGGGAAAAGGATCTCTTCAAAAAATAATACAAGGCAATAATTACAGGGGGATTTGGGATAGCTTTGCAAACGAAAGTTGCTTATGGTGACTTCTTGAAGATCAGAAATTTTCATGCAATACACCACTAATTATGAAAACTAATCACTAACTTTCTCTGAGAAAATCAAAATTTTGCAGATATAAAAAGATATAAAGAACTAATAATATGAAATCATTAAAGTTTTTTTGATAAAAAAAAGAAATGCAATTGCATGTCATTATTATATTTTAATTGTTAAATCAAAAAACTTACAGCAAACCAACCAATACATTACTCTACCAGAGAATTATTTTTATTCATTATAAATGAATAAACACATTCTCATAAGACTACTGATATCGAAACAATAATCCACAGATCATACATTTTTTGCTTAAGTAAGAGCAAGGAGTTTATTTTCTTACTCTTTGCAAAATCATAAAAAATTACTTAGAAAAACTTTCCAAAACACAAACTCTTAACGATTGAAAAATATTTGTTGCTGACTTAATTAAAAGGTTGCCATAACCCTAAAGTACTTGTTCGATTACAGCGTTCAACTTTACACTGACAAAACGCAACGACCTTCGACGTAGTTTTATTTCTTGTTATCTTTTCAAAAGGTAAGTTGCCAAAATAATTATTTACAAATTAATAAATTCGAACCAGAATAAAACATGTTAAAGATTCCAAGCATTGTCGGTTAGCTAAAATCATAGATTGCCAAAGTCAAACAAAAGATGCGGATTTGGACCCTCAAAATATGGAGCAAGTCCAAAATGAGCAATTTTTTCCTAAATTGTTAATTTAAAGGTTTCGAAAGTTAGTCAAAAAAATTTCATTACATGACAATACCTTGTCGTACCATGTTTATCATTTAGATTTTGTGGATGCTAGCAGAATATCATAAGGCTAAATGAAAATGCGATTGTTTTTTTCTAGCCTTCAACCATAGCAATGCAAGCGACAAGTGGCTAGAATTTGAATAAGAGTTGCAAATTGGTATTTAGCTGAGGTTTTTTGTTAGCAATGATTACCCTTGCCTTCATTTTTTGATTTAAATGTTTGTGGTTGGGGCGTATAAGCCAAATAGTCAAACTAAACCATTTTCTTAGATTGTTGTTTTGTAGTTACTTTTCAAAGAGATGAAGTAAACACTTGTCGATTGCCTTTATAAGCTAGTCTACTAAATGAAATAAAAAATCAGAACCATAATTGAATCATGAGAAACTTCGAAGTAACATGCAATTGACTTTTTTGCCATGTTGCGTGTTGGCACTCAATGGGTTAGTTGTCACCTCGAACTCAAGCATTACTAATCTCGTCCCTTGTTGCCACATTCCTGATGTTTTTACGTTGGTTCATAAATATAGTTATGTCTGTCTTCGGATGGAGTAGATCTCTAGTCAGCCTTACCGACAACAAATTGTAAAAACTTTATTAGTTGTAACTTCAAACTTATACACAGTTTTACCAGAATTACAGATCATTTTTCTTGTAATCTTCGTAAAACCGCGAAAAGAAAGCAGATATACTATTTCAGTCTCACTAATTAAGGTGCTTTTGTTTGCATTATAATTTTTGTCTAAAACTGAAAAACTTGGCCGATTCTTTTTTTTTTTTTTTTTGCTTAAAAAATTTTAATTTATAAAGACCGTTTTCCGCATTTCTGTTCAAAAATATTTTGCATGGTAACGTATTTACTTCAAATTACTGTAGCATGAAAGTTGATAAACAATTTTGTTGTGAATATATTTTTGCAGAAATCTGTTTTATGCTCTGTTACTATGTAGTTTGTAAAATGCTCCATAAATTTTGCTGGTTTTCATGTTTAATTGACAACAATGCCGTTAACTAATGAACAAATACCGAGCACTTCTAAAGCCAAAGGGGGAAGAATATTGTCCCATGGAAGGTATGTTTTAGATTATTATTTTTTAATGTATGAAGTCTATAGTAATTTATATATTTAAGACAAATTATATTAAATTTATATTAATTTATATTAAAATATTTATCATAAATTGAAATAAAAGCTTTAAATATGTTAAGTATCATTAGCTTTCTTTTGTTATTTATCACTACTTAGATTTTTTTTGATTTGTATTATAAAAATGTTTTTAACTAATTACTTAACAACAATGGGTCTCTTTAAGAAGTCACTTTAAGCGACTTTTGTTTGTAATCCTGTATTTACTATTGCTTTTTAAAGAGATACTTTTCTTATTGGTTTCTTTTTTATACTATCTTGGTGCCAAGGGGTATTCCAGGTTAGTTTCACCCAAAAAAATCACTTACAATGACTTCTTGGCATAGACCCACAATATTACTATTATGCTGTTATGTTCTCTTTTATTAGGCATTCAAGTGCTGATATTGATTTAACTTTGCCAAAGTTTCCTCGAATAGAAGATTGTGTTCATTTTCATTATGAAACTGTGGGTTATGGTTGTATCAAGGTTTGTTTTTTTGTATTAATTATTTGATTCAAAGAAATTAGCTACCAGATAATACTGCATTATTTTAAATTAAGTTTTAAGATTCAAATAGAATTTAAAATTAAAAGTTTTTTTGAGTCATATTTACAATATTTATACTAGTAGAACTCATGTGCAGACTTTTTGTCCAACAACAATTCATCCAATGACACCTCGTCCATGTGTTTTTGTTCAATAGGGTTTAGGGTTAGGTTTCTTTAACAAGACTTTTTTTCTTCAAAATTGGACCAAAAGTTATTGGAGGACAAAAAGACATGGACGAAGTGTCATTGGACAAAAAGACCACTCACCAGTAGAAGCCACTAAGATTTTTATGCAGTTTTATTGAAATTGGAAAATAATACAAGTATAAAAAATTTTTGCTGTTAAAATACAGAAAAATTATTGTGAAGATTCTTTTTTGAAAATGAGATGGCTTTTATTTGATGCGCTTGTTAAGCAAGCAAACCAAACTTTTTCAAGGCCACAACATAATAATGCAAAAGAAAGTTGAACCAAGATCATGTTGATTAAAGTCATTATTTAAATGTTGCTAAAATATTCTTGATATCTTTCATTTATCTTGTTATACCAAATAAAAAAAGTTGATAATTTTTTTGACATTTAAGCATAAACTGGCTTGAAATTGTCAAGAACAACTTATAGTAACACTGTTTTGATCTTAAAGAGTTAAGTTTCATTGGAGATATGGTTTGTCAGCAAAAGCAATGTAAGTGTAATTCAGCCTTAAACTGTACTGTCTTTATATTTTTATATTTTAGACTCACCTACTTATTGATTTCTTATAAGTTAATTTATTTGGTCAACTTTGAATGGCCTTTTAAACAGAAATGCCACTTGCTGAAATGTAATGTTTACTGGGGATGCACATGGTTTTTATCAAATCAAAAGCCGAAAAGGACATTTTTTTGACAAGTAAAGTTAAGACAAAAATCTAGCACAGCTTTATTTGAAGAAAAAATCTTTAAGAAAAGGAAGAATCACATAAAAGTAACAAGTACTGTAGGTTGTTTGCTTCTGCATTAAAGCTAGTGATTTTGCACTTTTAATTATAGTATCTCCTATTTAGTATTTCTGTTAATTTGGTTATTCATGATAAAAACTTGCAAATATTATAAGGAAGTCTTCCTTATAATATTTTGGTTACTCATGATAAAAACTTGCAAATAACTCATGATAAAAACTCAAATTTAATTCAATCACAAAACCCTTTAAATTGACTCAATCTTGGATTGAGAGAAACATATATTTGATATATAATTAGCTGTAATAGAGACTTCATTTTAATCTGTTAAACTTCTTAATCTGATCCATTGTGAGACAAGGATTTTAGTTATTTTTCACAATTTGTTTAATATTCTAAGAATAAAGTTCAAGCACTTCACTTAAATTCAAGTATTCTTTTTGGTCACTTCTGTAACTCTTTTTTTTATGTACTGTTTAATTAAAAACACTGTACAATTAATCTGTACACAACAAATATTTAGAAAAAAAAATTTTCAAGTATTAAGTACTCTTTCAATACTGAAATTGTGAAATTAATGACACTTAACTTGATAGTGGTTTCTAACGTTTTTCCCTGATGGCAATTTAAAAAAAATAAATGTTTGCAACATCACAAAACAATTTTTCAACTGTTTTCATCTTCAAGTAAATACTAAAACTTAGAAAAGCTAAACTTGAAATAAGAAATTGAACTACTTGTGGCACTCTTATCAATTGAAAATGGGATTTTGATTGACAACCACTAAACTACATAGTGCATTTGTCAAATTTTACTTTTATATGTTTTTATTTTTTTCAGATTTCTTTTGTTGAAGAATCAGCAGATGGGCTGAAAATAAATGGATCTTTAAGCCTAGAAGATTTTAATCCTGCATTTAATATTCGAATTTCATGCAAAGTATTGTACATTTTTTTTATATTTTTACACATTTCATGTGTCAATCTATTTTTTTGATATGATTAATAAATGAATAATTAATATATCAAAAAACTTGTGACCATGAAATATAATTCTATCTTAATTTTATATCAGGTTTACCAGCAGTACAACAAACTTTACACAATGTTGTGTAAAAATAGCTACAACTTTTTTCTTAATTTATTTCAGGAAAACACATGGGTAGTTAGAAGAAATGTTGCACATTTTGAAACTCTTGATAAATGGCTGCATGAGTGCTCATTTGATCGAAGGTTTTCACATTTGCCTTGTCTCAGATCAGATGATTTGAAAACAAAGAACCTAGACGTGAGTTCATGTTTTTTGTGGTGGAGAAATTTAGTGCTGATAAATGAAGTAATAAATAAATCCACCATATTTATATGCAGATGTTTTCATATCATTAAAAGGACTTTTATGTGAATCGCTTTATAGCATCCCCCAAAATATTTTAGTTAAATGTATGCTTTGATTGTAATCAGCACCTTGGTGTGCTGTAATTGAGCCACTTGGTTTGATTTGGAACCACTTGTTTTGGGTTTGATGTACATGTCAATGTGGCTTGGAAAAAGTTTGTTTGAAGGCGTTTCCGTCTTGGTGATCTTGACTAACGTTTCTGGTATATTTGGTATTACAGTAATGAGGGTCGTGCATTCAGCCTTAAAACATTAAAAAAAAAAATTGTACACCCCTGATTTTACAATCTTGAAACAAAAGAGAATTTTTAAGATATTTAATCTGATTTTGGTACTTTTAGTGTTGATTTTGGTTTTTGGTACTTTTGTTGTATTTTTAGTTGCTGAGATTGGTATAACCAATCGATAATAAAATACCACCACACTTAAACATTTTGGTTTTTGTGCGTATAAACAGTGAAATAGATTGCATAGTACTTATTGCTTTGCTTAATTGCATTAGCTTTGCAAATTACAATGCTCAGATTTTCTGTTTTTTTAGCTTTGAAGAACCTTATCACTTGACATATCAGACCTTCTTAAACAATAAATGATATACGCGTATCACTCTTGTTTTAAGTCGACCATGTGTCGTCTAATTAGTACGTCTAAAAACTGAGACGTCGTCAAGCGCCGCTGTTTTGAATCCGACTGTTGAAAAATCTCCAGGGCAAAAAATTGTCAGTTTGACTTATTGATTTTTTGTGACTATGATACGTCATTAAAAAATGTAAAATTACGGTTGAATCGACGAATTTTTTTACAGCCACAGTATGTTTTTAACCTGGAGTCTTTAGACATTTTGGCGTTTATGAGCGGGTTCCGAAGAGGCCTCAAAAAATTAAGCAGTTTTTGAAACCATTTGATTGATTGGCTTTTTTTGTTTAAATTTTTTTGAATTATAATGCGCATAGTCTTCGGAAAATTTTTTTGTCAGGTTTCGTTGAATGCATCGTTTCTAGCTTTAAGTTTTTTTAATGCAATTGTTTGATTTTTTTTAAACTGACAAGGTTCGCCATTACTTAACAAGAAAAAAAGAAATCCGTCCGCTAAAAAGCATTAAAAAACTTTATAACGTTGTTTTTCTGACATGAATTTGGTGTTATAATTTGAATATATCCATGCAAAACATTTTTTGTCCATAAACAGGATATCCAATCCATACTGCGATCCTATCTGATGATTTTATCCGGCATTGTCGACGGAACGGAAAGACAGATTTATTGCGCTCCCGTACTTCACTGGCTTGAAATGGACAATCATGGCCGTAATCTGGTTCCTCATGCCCTTGGTGACGTGGCAGACATAAACATCCCTGCAATAGCGGCCGCTCGCGTCATACGACGATATCAAGCCTGCGACGACGACGAGTTGACGCTCAACGTAGGTTTCCGTTGCTCATTTCGATGACTTGAGGAGTTTTTACGGTGTCCCATGAGAGGCTGTTACCTTCTTCTTCATTTTACTCTTTTAACCCTGATTAGTCTGCTTTCCCTTTTTAAACAACTAGATAGGTGTTGTAGCGAAAATTGAGTTGCTTCAGGTCCAACATCATCGTTACTAAACCTACTTTTTCTTTAATTTTTATGAAGTCACTACATGTTGAACAGAACCTCATTTGTTGCGAGAATAAGAAAAGCTGCATAAAAGTGGCAAAGACCTCCTGGTTGCTCTTCAGCAATTTGTGAAGAGGACGAATTAAAGTAATGCCAATTGTGAGCTTTTAACTTTGCAGTTTGTAGTCACTTTAATTGCAAATACGCAGCTTGAACCATCATTTGTTTTTAGCTGCACTTTCGATTCCAAATAAAATTTTTCCCTTGTTTTGCCGTATTAGAAGCCCTAGGATTACTCGCTTGATAAAAAACAACGTCAAGTTGCGTTTTAGTGTGAATGCGTTCAATAAAAAGAAACTCTATCGACTTTTAAGCTTGTCCTGCTACTGACGAACGCGAAAATGTTTGGTTTGAAACTCCTCATGACAATGGAGAACCATTTCGGATTTTTTTTTTTGATTGATTTATGTTGAAGAAAGTTGCATTTTCAGGTTGGCGATATGGTGTCCATTATTGAAATGGGCGCAAGTGGCTGGTGGAGGGGGAAACAGGGCCTCAAGGTTGGCTCGTTTCCTTGCCAATGTGTTCGGAGGATTAACAGCGCTACTGACATCGTGGGGACGCACCAGCGTTCTTTTTCTCCCCCAAACATCGGGCCACCTCGTCAAGATACCCCAAGTATGGCAGTTTTTAATTTATTTTGTGCTCAGAAGGCTTTTACTTTTTTTTCCTCTATGTCTTAACAATGCGCATTATATAAAGTCACCTTGCGTAAAAACCTCTGTACGTTTTTGCAATTAAGCTTTTTGGCAATTTGTGCACTAAAGCGTCACGCTGACTATTGTCACATTATCAAAAGCACTTTTCTCCTACAGAAATTAATTTGAGTTGTATTAAGCTTGTGTGCAATAAAGCTTCTGTTTTTTGAACCCGAGCGTTCTTTTAACGTCGCAATGTTACAAAGTCCTAATTGAGGGGAAAAGTGTGTGACTGAAAATGCCACCAACTAAAAAGAAACCAAAATAATGAGTTAACTCAAAGCGACATTATCAATGTAAAATTTTTAGATCCTTTAAATCGACAGCAGTTTGATTCTAATTCATCGTAAGTCTTTTACGTAAAAAAATCGATACGTCTAGCTGGTATTGATGAAGAAGTCGTAGATTTTCGCTTTTAAATTGCTAGTTTAACCTCCATGGAATTCGCTCACTGATTTGAATTCTTCCCGGTGATCACTGTTTCGAAAGTCGATCGCTAAATCCGTCTGTGAACCTTGTTTACTCTCGCTTTAAGTATTTTGTTGGTTCCCGTTTGTTCTTGTTTTCCAACAATGTTGCTAAACGTTGTGCGCATGCCTTGTCACTTGACTTCACTTTTAACTGTTTTGAGGCTATTCTCGTGTTTATGAGCATAGAAACCTTAGATGACATTTTTTTAGCTTTTCGATAGTTTTAAATTACTCTCCTTTTCTTTTTCAACAACAGTTAGTTTGCCGTCACTAAGAACGATAAAAACTTAAAAACTTAAGAACTGGAAAGCTAAGCGACTTTTCGCCTATTGAATAGAAAAAACTATTTTTCCTAACTTTATTTCTGTTGTTAGTGCTATTCCAATTTTGATTTTGACGTGGTAAAAATTTGAATCGACAATGTTTTAAATCTTGTTTGAACGCTATCGGTGAAAAATATTATTTTAAAAGCATAAAGTTAGTTTTGTTTTATGATGTGTCATTTTACACGGTTTATTTTAGAGACCGTAAATGTTCAAATTCTCTTTTGTACTAGTTTTATTTGTAAGCTTCAAGAAATTGCTGTCATTGCTAGCTGGCAATAAAATCTTGTAATTTCTATAACCTTGAGAATGCTTTTGATAACTGCTTTTCGCTATAGTGTTGTGATTACTTTAAAATTCGAGTCTGTTCGTCAATCAAGTTTAATTTGTATTTTGCTTTTCAGAAGTTTTTGAATTTAAGTTTCCTGTTTTTTAAGTTATTGAATTTATTCTTAAACTTTTCTTTTTCTTAATTATTTTTAACGTAGGAATTAATTTGCTTCAAAAAATACTTAATTAAGATTTCTTTATAATTTTTTGTAACCCAAAATTTTTACGGCACAAACACAAAAATAGCGACATGAATAACCTAACGAGAGCCGAACTCGCGACCTAGTGCTCCGCGTGAGCGGGACGTAGCAAGAAACTAAGTAATCGCGTTGCATTTGCAGTTGTACGGAAGCACGGCAAGTTCATGGAGTTTCTGCGTTCGTTCTTGGACACTCGCCCGAGCAAAGCGCACCTTAAGAAGAAGGGAATTCTCCGCGAGCGAGTGTTCGGATGTGACCTCGGCGAGCTACTGCATAGGACCGACGAAGAAAGTAAGTAAAAAGTTTTGCTGTTTGTGTGGTCATAAACGCGGTCGAGTGTCTCGTTCATTGCTATTTTTCCGCGAACTTGTGGCTTTACGAAATGACGCAACGTTAACAAAACGAAGCTTTACACAGATACGCTAAAAGTGATTTGTTTTTACTGGATGACATCCCTTGCTTCTTTTTATCCATGGTTTTCTTCGTGTCTTCTCGTCTCACGAATTGTTCCTTTTTGTTTAATAGTAAAAGTCAAGTAAAACATCGTTTGATTGGGCGGGGTGTGGCGAAAATAGAAATTTGACTTAAATTAACTTTGAAGCGGCATTCAAACTATTCTTTAAAAAGCTTCGCTGTGCTTATATTACAAGTTATTTCAAAAATCCAAAATTTAAACTGTGACGTCATTGGGCGAGAAGATTGTCAATTGGCATGTCCTTTAACTGCTATGTTGCAACTGCGACTGTTTAACGGTTCAATCAAGAAAAGTATAATTGAAGAACTGTTAAAAAATTTTCTTTATGACCCTACAAGAAGATTTGCTTAATTTTTTCTTTTAACAGTTGCAGTTGCTATATATCAGTTCAGCGACTAGCCAGTCAACAAATTTTTCATTCAATGACGTCACAGAACAATTTCAATCGTATGAAATAATTTATTGCCACCAGACTATTATTTATAGTTGTGATATTTGTTTCTCGTCTTTTGCAATTGTTTCCTTTTAACTGTTAATACCGCTTTTTTCAAACATTCCGCGAAAAACCCTCGCTGAGAAAATGAAATAAATAAAATTATTGTCATTTATGTGAAAAATAAATTCCAAAATACAGTAAATAGTCACGTTTAATTAATTCGCTGTATTACATCTGTTAGAACTGTGCTTCTTGATTACACAATAGTTCGTTATTTATTTCTACCTTTCAAAAAATAATTTCAGTGGGATAGAGAAAAAATTTTTATTTTATTTTCTTTATTTCTATTTTCCTGTAAAAGGATAGAAGTTTGTATTTGATTATTTGTGAATGTCTGTTTATCTTTCTGAACTCGCAGAATTGCGAAAAAGACAATGGACGTCAAGCAGTCGTCTGTCAACTATTCTGCTCTGTTTTGGGAGTGCCTATCATGTTATTGGGCGGTTAATCTTGTTTGATGTTTTAGTTGCAAGTGTTTTAATGCTTTCGAGTGCTTCATTATTAAATGCAGTTAAGTGGCTTCTGTCTGCCGATCAGTTATTTTTCGATGTTTTCAAATAGTTTTTTAAAAACTTTGGGCTCAATTCGACTTCACTTTGCCTTTTTACTTTTGTCGATAAATAGCTTACATGTAACGACCCTTGCAACTATCTGGTATGCTCATTTTTATTTATTATTATTATTTTTCAATAACATTCTTTTGTCTGATCACGTGACCGATTGCGAGACACAATTCTTGTGCAACCAAACCATCGTTTCTGCTATTGTTCCTTATTCAGTCTAAATAAGTTCTTTTTTTATTAATTAAAAAAACTAGCGCGTTTTCGATTTCTTTGTCTCAACTTTTTCTCCTTATGGCAATTGCCGTTTTTTTAATTGTTTATTTTTGAAGTGTTGGTGTGCAACTATCGACGTGCTTTGAAAGCTGCTTGTGCGTCGTGTCTCGTCGCGTTTTAAGTTTGCATCAATGCTCGTGTCGCGTGACGTTAGTTGAGTGCGAGCACAGCTCCTTAGGAAAACCTCTACAATGACAAGGGTCGGAAAAAAAGAAGAAATTGCAAATTTTTTATTTTTAGAGGGCTTTCACTTCCTTATTTCGATTTTAAATCATAACCTCTTGTTTTGAAATTTTCTTTGCTTTATAAATATCGCACAAGATTTTGACTGCTCAGGTCCGCATCTGGAGCTAATACTTTTTGCGAACAGGCAAAAAGGTAAAGTAAATGCCATTTAGTTGCACAGTATTTTATAGGTTAAACCAGGGGTGTTTGTACTGTGCAACATGCGACCTACAAAGCAAAATTTGTGGTTTTGAAATAAAGTGATATAAAGTGATAGACTTGGTCACTGAAATCATTTTTGAGTAGTTTTATGGCTTTAAAGCTTTCTCGAATCTAGATATAATCATCATCATCATTTTTAGGAAAAATATTGTATTAATTCAATGTATTTCCCTTTGCCCGCTTGTCCTTTTGGGGTTGCGGGGGCAGCAGCTCGAGTTGGGATCTCCAAACATATCGATCTTTTGCAACTAGCGGCAATTTCGCAGGTGGAGATACAGTGATTGGGAAAACAAGCCAACTTCAAATCTCCCATTGAAGCGAATGCAAAAAACTTTTTTCATGATTTGGAACCAAACTAAACCACTGTGTCATGTGAATGCGAATGCGTAATGTAAATGCGAATGCGTAATGTAAATGCGAATGCGTAATGTAAATGCGAATGCGTAATGTGAATGCAAATCCGGTCCCCGGGTGTACGAATTTGACCAAGCAGCGCTCGGTTGCACACCCCTGCGCTAAACGGCATTAAAGCAGTAAATTTTTACTGTCTTTGGTGTGATTCATTTTTGAATCAAGCCCCTGTTCGTCCTCAGGATTCGACGCTGTCTTTATTCGAGCATAAGTTGATTTCTCCGGTTTCAATTCAACTCGTTTGCTTCAATGTGATGTCAACTTTCTAAGATTGCTCTCGCCTTCTCGCTCCTTCAAATGAGTCTTATTTTAAAACACAAACTTTAATATATTTAATTCGTTCAAGACTGTTGCTAGCAACGATTGTTTTATGGCTTGCTTTTCGGGTGAAAACCGATTCCACCATTTAACTTCATGTTTTGACGATACTTCCTGATACTTTCTTTTTTCAACGACCTTTGAATCAAAGTTTCATCTTCATCGAGGATCGCCTATAATTAATCTTATTAACAGGGCTGGAATGTTGGTGTCGGCACTTTTAAGTGATGTTAATATTGGCAAAATTTCCTCCTCAATTATATTTAAAGATTTTTCTATATAATTATTAGAAATTTATTAACTAATTATTTAAAATTTGTTATTTTTTATTAAATTTTTATACAATTTTGGTACTGGTTAAATATGCAGTCTACCTGGCTCATGCGGTCTACCATCTGGTTGAGTATGCAGTCTACAATCCTAACCAAGTACCAGATCTAATGGATGCAGTCTCAAATCTTAACCAATTACCAGATCTGATGAATGGCAGACCATATTAAAATCTTTGTTCATGATCTTCTGGTAAAATTTGAGTCTGAATTACTGTTAATTCTTTATTAAAGGTAAAAACAATGATAAAAACTCAACGTTTTGGTATACTATAACTCAGTAAACCTTCATCAGGAGATTAATCTCCTGATGAGGGTTTACTGCGTCTACCGAAACGTTGAGTTTTTATTTTTTTTTTATTTTTTAATAAAGAATTAACAGCAGTTTAGACTCAGATTTTACCAGAAGATCAAGAACAAAAGTGTTTCATTTAATTTTTTGATGAAGGTTTACTGAGTTATAGTATACCAAAACGTTGAGTTTTTATTATTGTTTTTACCTTTTAATAAACAATTAACAGCAGCTTAGACTCAAATTTTATCAGAAGATCATGAACAAAGATTTTAATAATATACAGTACCTGGTATCAAAAACAACAAAAAGGTAGACCATATTCTTAACTAGAAGTTAGTCGACAGGATTTTTGACAGATGGTAGACCGCATATTTAGCAAAAAATTTGTTAGTAGATAACCAGTACCAAAATTCTAATAATTAGTAAACAAATTTCAATAAATCCTATTAATCACCGTACAGCGATTTCACTGTCTTATTCCTCTTCTAATCAAGCCACAATGATGAGTTTTACGAGGTGTCGATGCCTGCAACGCAAAAAAAGTGCCGACATCCCAGCCCTGCCTATTAAAGACTTTATTTTTCTTTAATAACAAAATAGAGAAGGTCAACTTAAATTGCCCCAGTATTCGTAGACATCAATAATGACTTGGAGCGCCCCGCGTTTGACCAACTTATGAACCGAAAGGCGATGATGGCGGTGCAAACTAAATATTTAGTAGGCCATGGTCGCTCAATCGATTTTTGTGTGACTTTGACAATTTTTTGAGGGGAACGAAAACGACTCTTCAAACCGCTCTAGACCGAATCTTTTCAGTTCCAACCGTGGTAACCGATTGCATGCGATTCGTCGAAAAGTACGGCGTCGTCGACGGGATTTATCGCGTTTCGGGCGTCGCCTCGCACATCCGTCATCTGAAGTACGAGTTCGATTCGGACGGACGACCCGACTTGGAAAACGCGATTATGGACCTCCCAAAACTGGGCAATGTTCCTGGGATGGCCCGAGAAAATAATTTCAAGTGTGATGCCCACAGCGTCGCCGGTCTGTGCAAGCTCTATTTCAGGTATTGAACTAATAATAATGACGATGATAACGATGATGATGTTGGCGTGACGACGATTTTTATGTACAAGTCAAGCTTAATAGCTATTGCTTCAGCTATCATCGCGTTTTGGAAAATTAACGAAATATTTACTATTTAACTTGGAATCAAAATTTTTAAGATGCCTTGAGTAATCAATTATTCATGCAAAAGAATGTAATCCTGTATAATTAATGAAGACGTCTGTTTACATTGTACATTTTTCTATGATACAAGTGTTTGTACTGCAACAGTTGGTCTAAAATTCTATAGCTCGGGCTAAAATTAGATCGCAAAGTCTATCGGCTTGTGGCTACTATTCCTAGCCCCTTCTACGTCGGACGTTTTTCTACTATCAGTAGCCAACGAGCCGCAAGTATTTTGGCAAAAAAATGGAAAAAATTTCTTGTCTTTTAAATTTATTGAAATAACAAGTAAATGAAAACTGTGATTCGGATTGGAGTTTTGTAACTGTCTTAAAAACCGATAATATCTCGACAATACGGATGATATTACAAAAAAAAAAAAAAATGACTGAAACTAATAGGACTCAATAATTTGTTAAAAAGCGATCATTTCGCTATGTAACAAACGAAGCGACACGCTTAAATAATCAAAAAAATTAAAAAGGGTCGTCGTTTTATAGCAGTCAATATGCGACACTTTTTATTTCATTAAAAACATCGATACCTTAATCGAAATCAGAGCTGAAATACTTACAGCGTAGTACCGATGCCAGTAACTGTCCTGTATTTCAATATTTCAACAAGATAACTATTTAGTACGTCATAATACGCACTGAAGTACAGACGGATATATCTATCATTAGCATAGAAGAGCTCGCTACGGTGATGGGGTTTTTGGTTCGATTCTTACTTTACCCGACCGTTTGTTACCGTTTCTAACGCATTGTACGCTGTTTTGCCCGGGCGTAATATTGCAGAGTAGACTCCGGGATTTTGCGGCATGCTTCTATACGAAACGAGCACGGTCAGGGGTTAAGAAAACTGTTTTTATCGTTGGGTTTAAATTCGAGCATTAGATTTTTGCATACTTTTCAATACGTTGAACTGAATTGATTAATTGCATTGATTTTCTTAAATGCTGTGATGGTTTTGTGCATCTGACCTCGTCGTGCTTTGCAGAGAACTGCCCAATCCTTTGCTGACGTATCAACTTTACAACCGCTTCGCAAGCGCTGTAACTGACTATGACGTTGAAGATCGACTCTTAAAGGTCCATGACGTCATTCAACAGCTCCCACCTCCTCATTACAGGTAAAATTTTTTGGAAATAAACGAGTTGTGTTAGTGATAAAACTCGTCGTTTTTCATGCTTTTGTGCTTCATTGTTCACTTTTTTCCTTGTTTAATTCTTGATTGGCGAGATTGTTCTTGAAAATCGATTACCTGTAATTTTTAGCGATAACTTTGAGGTAGAGCAATTTACGTTGCACCAATGTTTTTCTTTAGTAATCTATTTGAAGTTTATTTACAGCACAAAATTACATCAAAAATAATAACATATCAGTGAAGTCTCTTGGGCTTGTTTCCATTATAAACGTTAGTGGGAGTATTTTTTGTTTGTTTTATTGATTTTTTTCTCTTTGCGCTGAAGCGCGGAAACAAGTAAAAAAAATCAATATAACAAACAAAAAATGCTCTTGCTAATGCTCGTAGTGAGAAACGAGCTCTTAAAGTTTCTTCCATCTTGCCAAAATCATTTTTAAAGTTTTTTTGTTTATTTTTAACATTTTTAATTAGGACTTACTCTCTTTTTCTCATAAAAATCCATGCCAAAGGTTAAGCTGTAAACTTAATTTTCGCCTTTAAGTCACGTTGCTAAAAAATATTAACCTTATCAAAGTTCTAGCGTATTTTTATTTATTGCTTTTTTTTTATCAAGTTATCCCGTGGAATTTTGTGATATTTCAATCTTCTTAGCAAAGTCTAAAATCGCCTTTTAATGTAATTAACGCTATTTCCGCCATACTTAAAATATGTTAAAATGTCACTTATTTTTCCCTAAAAGCAACTTAAAATGAACTAATTATACTTTTTCTTAAAAGTTGATGAATTGCTGCTTCATTAGCTGCATTGTTTTTGACGCGTAAAAATACTATTATGGAAAAAATTGAATTGCGCTCTTTAATTTTTTTTTTTTGTAGTTGTCTGAATATTTGCTTTTATAGCTATGATTTTTGGTTGTTATGAAACTGAATTTTTAACATTTCGCTTTTGTCAACGATTTTTAACATTGAGCACCCAATTTTTTTCGTAAAATAGGCTGGCTTCGGTTTGCACATTCGTCTCAGATTGAATAAAAATAAAATATTTTAATGTTTTTCTTCAAGGCAGAAAATTCTAAGCGACAAATTTTTTTCTCGATTTTTTTTGAACTTGTTATTTGCTCCTTTTATTTCATTTACTTTTGGTCGAACAAACAGGCCCATGGTCGGTTCTCGTTTTTTCGCGATAAAATTTTTATTTTCGCTCCTAAAAGGCGTACCCAATAATGAGCGGGGCCATCAAAAGCGGAAATATTAAGCAGTGGCTGTACTAACCGCGGTACAGAAAAACAAAAAAAAATTAGTCCCAAGCATTTTGTACGCAATAAGCTGCTGGTTGCATTGTTGGACTAACTCAGGGATGGGTAAACTACGGCCCGCGGACCACATGCGGGCGGCAACGTTTTTTTGTGCGGCCCGCGATGGGTTTAAACAAATAATTAAAAAATTTGAGGCCGATCGGAGATGAAGACTTTCTTTTTTTTTTTTAGAAAACAGCTTGGTTTCAGTATGAAAAGTAGAAAGTTAGAGAATTATTTCCTGCAATAACGTTTTTTTTTAGAGAAGACCCTGATTTTAGGAGGAAAACTAAAAAACGAGACAGATCCGAATAAAGATCAATATTTTTAGAGATTACTATAATGCGGCCCGCAAATAAATTCAACTTCCGAATGTGGCCCTCGAGCTAAAAAGTTTGCCCAACCCTGGACTAACTCGTAAAACGTTGACGCGTTGAGCAAATTTTGCTGTTTTACATAATTTAAAACTACGGCACTTGAAAAAAGCTCAAAAAAAGTTATGGGAAGACATCATTATTAAGCCATTGTGACTTTATTTTACAATCGAATTCTCAAAGAGTTGAAAATACAATTTATGGAGGGAGTATAATGTTTTCTTCATCCATACCACGACCACATATAACAGCATAAATACATTCATCCTAACATAAAATTACTAACAAAATATAACAAAAAAAAAAACAAAAGAAAACCATAATGAACGTTTTCTTTTGTTTTTTTTTGCTGTATTTTGTTAGTAATTTTATGTTAGGATGAACATATTTATGCTGTTATATGTGGTCGTGGTATAGAGTTGAAAACAGTTGAAAAAACTGTGAAAAAGTCTTGTGAAGCTTTTGAATCAAAGGATTTCTTATTTTCGTTTTACTTAAAGACCATTGCCTTTAAAAAATTAATTTGTCATCATGTTTGATCCGACTTGGAATCGACCCAGTTCTACCGCTTCTGTGTCGTGAATACTATTCACTTGAGTTTTTGAGCACTTATCTTTTATTCAATGCTTATGCTTGCATAGATTTTTAAAACTCGAGTGTTTGAAGAATGCAAAATCGCTTTAATTATCTAATCGCTCATTATACCAGTCTTTCGTCCGGTCCTCCCACTTTCTAATCCTTTATCTCCAAAACTCATCGAAAATTCGTTTCAGAACCTTAAAACACTTGATCAACCATCTCCGCTTTATGGCGGAACAGGAAGGAAAAACGTCGATGCACAGTCGAAATTTGGCGATCGTTTGGGCGCCGAATCTTCTGCGTTCGCGCGAAATCGAAGCCGGCCTCGCCGCTTTTACCGAGGCTCGCGTGCAATCGGTGGTCACCGAGTTTCTCATCGTCAACGGTGATCTGCTGTTTAGCGAGAAACTTCAAACAATGCAGTATGACCAAGGTTCGCTTTTGCGTTCGTTTGTGATGCTTAAATTCTTGACAAGGATTAGAATTTTTTGCGGTTTTCGGAATTGGATTTTCTCCCCAACTTGTCGTGCCTCGCCAAAGCGCGACGAAATGTTTAATGTCCGAAAGTTGCTTTGTCGAGAAAATCAACGAAAAGAATTTTGATTAGAACACAAACCCCCTCGTCCAAGATCGCTCATGATCCTACCTACTCCGAAACTGATAAGTCTGGAGGAGGCCCAAGCCCGCTCTAAATCGGGAGTCGTAACCCCCGTTTCCCAGCAAACTACTCCAATCGACTCCGCGATCGGCAGCGTTAGATTAAGAAACGCGTCTTCAAAAGGGTCTTCGAGCGAGAAAAGGTACGTATGTTTCCGTGTATTCTTAAGTATGTCTAAAAAAGTTTATCTGTCATTTTATCGTTGCTTTTAATTAGCTGCTTTGTTGCGTCATCATGAACATGAAGACGTCCATTTATTAGCTTCATAAAAACCTGATGAAGCTGCTACCTCATCAGTAGAAAATTGATTACAAAACGATGCGTTTCGTATTCATTTGCTTGTTCTCGTATTTTTAGGCTGTTATTTTGAGCCTTAAGATTTATCTACGTTTGCCCGTAGCTATTTGATATTCGTTTGAACCCATTAGAAATTCGATTCAGCTTTTTCACCTTTTGCTGCCGGTCACTGGATTGGTTCATTCAGATTCCAACTGCTGCACAGTTGTAACCTTTGAATTCGCCTTTATTTTCGTCAGTTGGCAGTCAAATGTTTTGTGCAACTGTTGCAGTCTGTATGAACCACTTTAAACGTTGTTCATTCACGTCATTTTTTTGTTTTCCTGTTTTCTGTATTTGCTTTCATGAAATTAAATAACGTTGATCCGGTGAAACATGCTGTTCCTGGAGTTTAAGCCGATAATCCCGCATTCTACCTCAACCTCAATCGTAATTCAAATTACAGTCTTATTTCGTTAACAGTAGAAGCTGCTGTCATGCTTGGAAACGCGCTTGCTTTGTTCGGGAAATCGCAAACAAGGCGAAACGAATATTTTTTTTGTTTATCGCTTCGTGTAGCTTGGTTTTGATTAGGGCTTTCACAGCAAAATACAAACCTGAAGAAGCAGTTTACCTATTTATCGATTTTTTTTCCTTGCTTGTAAATTATTGATTAATATGCTTGCGGTTGGACTTGGTTCTGTGTGAAAACTTTTTGATCTAAGTTGAAATGACTCAGTGGATGAAATTGTTGTTTAGAAATGCGTAAAGTGCTGCTGTAATTGTTTTCTAACTCGATCAAAAAACATCTTTTGGTTGTTGCCAGTTGTTTTCTAACTCGATCAAAAAGTATCTTTTGATTGTTGCCAATGAGTTGTTTTACTCTTCACACCAAGTTAGAACCGCTGCTTGCAAACGCTTTGAAAAAATCAAGGTTTTCTAAATTTGCTTCGTTTACAAGAACTTAATTTCGAAATATAACCATGAACCTATGTTCCCATAAAGGAAAAAAAAATTTTTTTTTTTCAATTTTTCTATTTTTAGCATTTTAAAGAAACCTATTCATTTATACTTCACAGATCTGGCGTATAAACTCGGCGTATAAACTCGGCGTATTTTATTTATTGAATTTTGGCGTCTAAGTTTAGCTTGAATGCTGGCCGCCAGGCCTAGAACATTCTTTGTTTTTTTACTACTATTCGCCTTCTCAAGGCAAACAAAACCGATTACTTTCAAAACTTTCGGTTCAAAATCAATATAAACAGATCTTGTGTCTCATTATCTATATAAAAAGATGTATAAAAAGGTTCGATACAATTCTTCGCTTTCCGATTGGTATCGATGTTAAAAGCTTGCGTCACTCCAACTAAAAAGTTATGTTTGATTCGATAAAGCGCGATTGAAGTGATATTATCTTTTTTTTTCTGTAATGTCAGTTGTTGATCCTTGGTGAAAGTGGGTGGATGTAGGAAGTTCACAAGCATGGTTCATTGATATTTACCGGGTTGCAAAAACTGGGCGGCGTAAACCAGCCGCGCGTCAACTGGGCGCTCAGAATCGACGACTGTATAAAAACTAAACGACGTTAAAACAGCGCTTTTGATTTGATTGCTGCTTCGATAGAAATCCGATTATATTGTTCGGCTTTGTAAAGTAAATATTCAAAAGAATGTATTAATCTTTTTTCGGTTATTTGTTGAAAAGCGTTTGTTTGTCGTTTGCTTATTTGCTTTTTTTAAATCAAACAATTTATCGGGTATCCGCGCGCCCGGATTTCGTATCACATTAGTATTTATTCGAAAATTTCCGCGAGTGAACCTTTTCACGTTTTGACTTCAACGGCAATGTGGTTGAGTATGAAGAGCGTTGTTACATTCGCGAGTGTATTCGTTCGATTCCCACTTTCTTCAAGGTGCTTCCTTCTGAAAGTCGATTTTCTCAACTTTGCGATCTTAGCAAGCAGATCTTAGCATTCATATCACTAAATAAAAAAAATAATAATTAAGAAAATTTGAATTGGATTGCGAAAGGTCAGTATGATTGCTTGAATTTAACGCCTCCACCGTCGTTGTGCAGTTTGGGGGGATAAATTCGAGATACATCCAAGACGATTTGGTTACGCCGCCTACACTGTTACTTCAATCGAGCAAACCTTTTTTTATAGCCTTTGAATAACAATTTATAATTGTTTCACAGCTTTGTAGGGCAGGAGACGTCAACCAAAATTCAAGCGCCTTCTTAGGCCTACGAATAATTGGCTTACAAAAAATTGTTCTTAAGTTTTTGGAAAAAGGTTTGAAAAAACTCGTAGTGTGAACCTTGTTGAAAACTTTGCAGTCTGTTCTTTTTATAAGCAATTTTGCCGGTTTTGTCAAATAAATTTGCCTTTTTGGCTTAACCGCTCCTTATCAGTCGATATCTGCTGCAGGAGACGTTCTTATGGCGATACACAGAAGCGACGAAATCGTCAAATAACTATGCTCTCTGATCCTCCCAATCTTCCAACCAGTGAGGATCTTGTCAAAGATTCCCGTCGAAAATCGTCGCAGCTTTAAGGCTCCCCCTCCCTTTCTTTCTTGTTTGTTTTCTTTTTCTATTAATTATGCAATCACTGCTTCTTTTAATTATTTTATTAAATCTTCTTGAATCGCTGCTGTTCACTTTGCTTGTGATTTGACAGTGGAAGCAAACAAAAAGTTTCTTTTGAAGCGATTTTCTAGTAGAATTTAATCTTGATTGAACGTTTGTGTCGATAATCTTTCTTTTATGCTTTTTTAAAATCGTAATCAATTGAATTGATTATTGTTCACTAACAGCTTTTTTTCTATGCAGTTTTTATAAAAGGTCTGCGCAAAGGTTTTATCTAACACAGGCTTTAATCGTTTGTGACTGGTAGTTAGAAATGGTTTGCTTTTAATGCATGTGGCTCATGCCAGTAGTGAGATAATTTAGTTGATTTTCGGCCAATTAGCGACTAATTTGCATGCCTCTTTTTGACCCCCGGGTTCGAGCCTCATCTATAACGCCAAAGCCAGCTGCATTAATAGTAAGTTGTTTGTTCAAGAGTTTGTTTTTACTTTGTACTGCTAGTAAATACACGTCCATTTTATAACGTCACATATTCTGCGTAGAAAACGTCACAAAAAGAGCACTTCGGCTTCAAATGCATATCCGTCGAGTTCTCCACACCCGGTAAAGACATCAAAGCAAGGTACTGCGCGCGATCAATCGCTTTTACGAATTTCGTCACTTATTTTTAAATTTGTCAACGATGATTGAGATAAAGCGTGACTGAGTCCAAAATACTAACTACGCGCTGTTCTTCAATCGAAACTTGTTATCGAAGCAAATGCTTGCAGGTCATCGGCAAACCGCTAGTTACAGCGAGTTTCTGTCATCGACACCGATATCTGGTGAAGTTTCCTCACCTCCCAAAACCAATAGCGGATTTAATTGGAAAGAAAAGCTGGGTGTCCTCCTTCGAAAATCAACCGCCCAACCGAGAAAGTCTTCTCGCCAAGGTCGGTCGATGTTTTACCGGAATTCGAGATTCGCAAGTAACGAAACCTAGGGCCAAAAAACAAAGTCGGAAACTCTCACAGTGTAACGAAACCTAGTATTGTGACTTTAGTATGTTTTGTTTCTCCAGTAAGGGCAAAGTTATTTCTCTAGCTAAAAAAAGAACTATAATACCCATTGGCTTCATGTATGTAATTCAACTTACAACCTACTACTTCTATTTGTAAACTGCCACTAGTTTTGTGTCACAAGCTGCTATCAAACTCCCGCATTTCGCGGTGGTTAGCGAAATTGTGGCGTTATCTCCGCAGACAAGTTCCTTACCCTCGCTCATGAACGCTGAGGCTTTTGTGCCCGCAGTATGGATACAATAAGGTGATAAGTTGAATGTATTAAATGTTCATTTAAATTTTTTTCTTGTGGTTTGTTTTTATTAGTTTTTCATTTATGGTTTGTTCAACTACTTATTTGCAGCATCATTACGCCGATCGCAGAGCTGTGATTCGCTAGTTTTATCGCACGGTTTTCAAACTAAAACTACGAACGACAATGAAGAATCTGATTTCTTTAATTCAAAACAACAAATTAGCCGTGCTAAATCATGTGAGGTAAGCGAATTTATGCACTTCAAACGATGTGTAATCACCACCGCCCGTTAATTTCGTTCGCACAACTCATAACATGTTTGTTTTTTTAGCAACTAAACCAGAGTTTTTAATTTTATGCAGGAAACAGGTTTGTCGGATAGAAGCTTTCCAGAACCACAAGTTCCGCACACGCTAAAACATGCACGAGGGAAACAGTCCGATTTGGGACCTCTAAAGTAATTTTGCAGACTAACGATAAGCGTCCGCATCGTATACAATCATTTGCTCGGCTTGATTTTTTTTATTTTTTATTATGACGCGACGCAGTGGCGTGCGGTCAGGACATGCAAGTCATGCGTTGCATAACCAAATTTTAGGGGATTGCATGACGAACTTTTGCGCGATGAGGTATAGATTTTTTAATATAATGAGAAATGGTACTGGTTTGGGATGAAATTAAAGAAATTTGAGGCCGATCCGAGACGAAGACTTTTTTTTCTAGAGAACACCTTGGTTTTAGTATGTAATGTAAAATTTTGGAGAGTGATTTGAGGTGATGACTTTTTTTTTGTTTAGAGATCACTACGAAATTAGGACAAGAATTGCCAAATCCGGCAATACTTTTAGGTAATGACTTTTTTTTTTTAGAGAACACTACAATTTCAGGACAAAAAGTATGAAATCTGAGACATATTGAAAGTGATAGCTTCTTTTTTTTACAGAAGACCACAATTTTAGGACGAAAAGCAAAAAAAACTGTTAATGGTTTCAGATGATGACCTTTTTTTTTGGAGAACACCATGGTTTAGAGACAAATAATAATTAATCAGTCCATGTTTTAGAACTTCACTCAAAATTCTCACTGCTATCCGGAAAATATTGCATGTCCTACCCATTAACTACACAGAAAATACCTAATTGCGTGACCAGTTTCAGAGATCACCGCACGCCACTGTTATGACGTCATTCAAAGTGAAAACTGAGAAAACCTGAAGTTTTGGCTTTGCACTAGTTAAAAATATAAACGAATGCTTGCATTAATTTGCTTATTTGATTGCCTTAAATTATTTTTAATGGAAATGAATCATAATTTTCATACCGACGATTGTTTTTTCGTTGAAATGTAAAAAAAAATTGTCCTTCTGTTAACCTTCCGTACATGCAAGAAAGAAAACGCTCAGTTAAAGTTGTGAACTTGTTTCCTTCTGATCACTAGTCGATCGTTTTAATGCTTTGATATCATCATTATTACCATGAACAGTCTAGTCTGAAAAAACAGTAGGCCTGTTTCATTCTTGTTTGCACTCAAAAAAGTGCCGTATTATTATTGTTTGCTTCTATGAGCGAAGATTCTTTACTATTGTGCCGACAACTGAAATTTTCGCCCGCAAATTTTAAAATGACCTTTGACCGGATTTCAGATGCTCCGACTTCCTGTATTCTCCCGTTCAGTCTTCTATCTGCACAAGCCTCTTTTCCTCGCTTGACACCGACCCTCCACGTGTGATGGGCGAGGAAGGACTTGGTTTTGATCCGTTGAACTACGGCTTAAAAAACACGTCAGCCATTCGAAGAAACGGTAGGCTGAGTTTGAAATTAACATTCTTATCACTTCGAGTTAGAAAAGAAAGCGGTTTTGGGAAAGTGTAGAAAAAGTTGTTCTGCTTGTGAAAGCTGTTTTCAACTCATTGCAGCGCGTCGTTGGACGGCAATTTTACGAAATATAACGACTATAGGTCTTTTACGAAATTATATTTCAGGTTGAAGAATGACAAAATGAGTCAATTGCACTTGCATTTGAAAGTTATTTTTTATATATTTTTTTACGTGATCATGGTCTTGTGCGCTCAAGTAAAAACGGGCATTGTTGATTTTGAAAAGAACACTTGACTGTGATTGGTGTTACGAAATTCACTAACACTTTTTGCGGACAAGTTGAACCATGTTGCAAATAAAAAATGCGCTGCTTTTTTATATTATTCACTTTTTAAATAGTTAGATGAAACATTAGTCTAAGATTTTTAAAGTCGTGATTTTTGCACTCGTATTTAAAATAAAAGTTGTAGGACGTTTTATTTGTTATATTTAGCTGATATTTTTATGGACTGTACAAAGGTTGCCAATCAGAGACTGTTATTTTGAAACAAGGGCTTTGAAATACCCATTTTTTTATTATCTTTAATTACCAATAAGAATTTTTAAAGTGATTCCCACAAATGTATGTCGTTTGTTTTTTGCTTATTCAACTGCCGATTAGCTTATTCGAATTTTTGGAATGCTCATACGAATACAAAACCTTGTTTTTTTAACGATTTTATTAAAGACATTGTTTTTATTTCTTATTTTCAGCTGCAACTGATCCCGATAAATATTCTAAGGATGCGTCTCCAAGATCAGGAGACGATCTTTCTTTGGAATCACCAAAAATTCGGTTTTCGACCAAAAAAGGATCCAAAATCCTCTCAGCAAAGCTTATTTCGACCCCGAATTCCCGTTCGAACTCACCCGAAAGTGAGGTCATGATGACGTTGCATGACGTAAAAACGAAGCGCTCTTTAAATGAGCCTGGTGAACGCAACGTTACGCTGGTTTGCGACCACAATGCGAATCCTTCGTTGCGTTTGATTCCGGCGGAACAGCGCTCTTCAGCCGATTGTAAAACGAACCAGAGTTCCAAAAACAATCGGCGATCACGTGATCGCAGTAGCCAATCGCATGGCTTGGACATTCTCACCGCTGATTCCATCACTGCCACTGTTGTTAATTCGCGTGCGAAAGCCACTCGAAATTCGGCGGCTGAAAGGCTTTGCGTTGGTAAAAAAGATGCTGCGATTTTCCGGCCTAAACCGGATTGGATTCCTACTTCCGGCACCGATTTGCTAGCCGGAACCGATGCTTTTGACGATTTCGGTTCAGTTACAAAACCAAGAATACCCGTTTCGCAAATATCGAATCCAAGCCGACAAGTTAGTGTTCAGTTTTACAACATTCCAAACAAGAATCAGTTGAAGAAAAACGATCATTACGGATCCTTTATTGCTTTAGTCGGATCCAACTCCCAAAATGCTCGCGGCGGTAGTCGCAAGGATGCTCCTTCTTTTGAAAAATACGACAAGAAACAATCAGAAAGCCAAGTGACGGATCTTCACTCTTCCGACACTGGTTCTTTGGATAAGCCAGAATTTAGATCTTCAGTTGGCTCCGAAAACAAGTTTTCGACCGCTGTAGACTCCTTTTTATATCCCGGCGGAGCAAATTCAACAAGTTACCATATACCAAAGCAGCCAAGGTTTGCTTCTCGTTTACATCCGCGAAAGCTGGAAACATTTAGCCCCGACGGAAAGCGGAGAGAAAATTACCCGAACACTCCACCGATTTCCCGAATCAATCCCAGCAAACAATCGTCCGTTTCTTCGGATCATCACGCGTTACCACAGCAACCAAGTCACCCTAACGACCAAAGTTGCCGCGATTTTCGTAGTTTCGGGTTTTCCCCTCCCTCCCCTCGTCACCAACCTCCGTTGTTCTTGAATAAGAATCATCTCGGATGGTCGCAGACGTCTGCAAATCGCTTTCATTCTTCAGACCGAAATCGTTCCTTTTCCACAGGCAACGAATTCGATGTACCATCAGCGAATTTTCTCCGTCGTCCCGATCGAGTATTAAACCCACGCTTTTCCGCCCTCGCCTTTGAAAACAAAACCTACGAAGATTCCGCAAGGCTTTTAGGACGTTCGGCGACTTCACGAGCTCACTCGAATGACGTCACTGGTCGCACAAGCAGTCGATTGTCGGCGAGTTCAAATTCGTCGAAGTATCGCGAAGCAACACGTCACTTTGTCCCGGCCCCGATTATACCCTTCCCACGTAACTATGCGCCTCGAAAACCTCCCCCAGCCTACGACAACCCTTCGTACGAGCTGAGACCAATCTATTACAACGGCCGGGGGCGCTACGCTTTTCCTGATAATCACCAGCGGCCCTCCCTTATAGCTTCTGTTCGTCACAACACTGCTGCTCTCTCGTGGGTTTAATTGATGGGTTTTTTTGGGTTAATGAAATCCTTGTTTAAACGCTGCGCAGAAGTTCGACTTCAAATTTTTCTTCATGTCTTGTGTCTCGTTGAAGCGTTTTCTTTCAAATCAATTGAGATAACTGTAGTAGAATTTTTTTCACGCGCTTGCTCACTGCAGTTTTTTGATCAATGTGTTTGCCAAATAGTGAATCACGTGCCAAGCTCACCCAATCAGAGTAGAGTAATAGTTCAGCTCCGAGGAAAACGTTGATTTAAGTGTTACAATGCTTTTCAAAGCCGATTCTTGATCGCATGTGAACTAGTCGCAAATAAAATTAATGCAAGTTTTGTTTTCCGAATTTTCATGCTTCAATCGCGTCGTTTCTTTAACTATTCCCGCCCAGTGGTGTTCTTCATATATTGCATACTATAATAGTGTCACCTTAATAACCGCGAACAAGCGTAGCGTTGGGTGCTGACGTTTTTCTAATTTATTACTTATTATTTTAACCTGTATATCTGTGACACATTCGACTTTTTTACGAGCAAGCGCAACTCCCAGAGTCGCATGACGCCGTCGTTCGGGACAAAAATCTTGCTTTAGTACGATAAACCGTTTTTAACGTTGAACGTCGAGCAATAGCTTCGCAGATTGAGAAGGTTTTGATTTTGCTCGGTGTTTTGAATCTAAAAAAAAAGCTGGAATTGCGTAATACGCGGTAAATCGTGTTACGAATTGTATTTAAAATTAGTTGATTTCGCCTTTAAGAAGGTAAACTTCGTCGTAAAAAAATCGTTTTCGCTTGCTAAAACTTATAAAAGCACCAAGTGAACAGCGTTTGAAGTGCATCGAAAAGCACTTCTCGTAGTTTGTTCTATGATTTCGTAGCTTGGGAAAACCGCTATTTCGATGTTAATTGTGTTTTTGGTGGCAATGTCTCACTGACACTTACTTCAGCGCTTGAGAACTTAAAAAAGCCAAAGAGTTCATAGCTTTACCTCTGCTTGGTCACTGTAAGTGTGAATGAGTCTTGTCACGTTCAACGGTTGGATTCTCACCCGAAACGTTTTATAAAAACTTGAAAGTTGTAAACCAAAAACGAATTATCGGCCGATGAGTTATCTGACACTTTGTGTGGGTTCAAAACTCAAGCTCGCTTTTATGCGATTGTTACTTTTTTCATGAAAAGTACGCATTTCTGCATTTCTATTAAAGTCATATTGCTTTTTTTGTTTTAAATGTAGCGCCGGTTTTCTTTGAGCAATAACTCAAAGTCTCCCGTAAAAGTAGGTTACCAGCGTTGTGTATTTCAATTTGCATATTTATTCGCTATTACGTCACTACCCTTCGTCTTCCACTGTGAATGGAACTGCTTGTGCTTGAACGAAATCATATTTTTATTAATGATTCTTGTCCAATTGTGATTGGCATCGAGTTTCGCTTCGGCGCCGATTGGCGTCGAAAAATTTCCGCGATTGGATTTGATTGACTAGCAACTTCAAATTAGTCCCCTAGGCGTACTGTGTTCGAGTTTTTATTATCGTCTTCTGTAATTTACTCTTTTTTTGACGTGCGCTGAAGTTTCTGTTGTTCAGCAATTAAGTTTGAATAAATGTGATTGTTGATTAGTTTTCTGTATTATTATGTTTTTAGGTTCGAGATTTTTTCATACACTAACGTAGCTTCTACATTGTTCTTGTTCTTAACCTACTTCCACCCCAATGCTTTTATGCTGAAAGTTAAAATTTTTTCTTTCTAAACCAGTATTTTACAATCGAGTTAGTGTAAAACTTAAGAGCTCAAAATCTAGAGCCTTCTCTTTGTGTTTTCAATCTTTATGGTTATCACTAAATAATAGACTAGAATTAATTCAGTTTTATTTAGATTTTTATGATCTTAATTCGGGTTTGCGTAACATGTTTACAACCAAAACTTAAGATTTTTTTTGTTTTAAGTTGTCTACAATATATATTGGCCGATTGTTTTATAGTTGTGACATAAATATTGGCCACCGGTGATATCTTAACGTCAAACTTAGCACGAATTACACAAAGCCTTTTTTCTGACTTTCGCCGGAAAAAAACGTGAAACTAAAAGGAAAATTTCACCGTTGTTAGATCAATCCGAAAGTTGATTTTGAAAGCAACCTTTTGTATTTTAATTTTTCGAGGGATATAAGAAGGTAATTGTAGAATAAAACGACAATGATTTAATAAAGGATGTCACAAATACCTAAAATTTAGATTTTTGTATTTTAACAATCCTTTAAAACAAGTTTTTAAACGAAGTTTGAATACATTTGGTAACCAATTTTGATAAAAAAAGCGGCATATGCAGAGGTGATTCAATGTAACATTATCGTTTTTAGACGGAAAGCTTAAACAAGTCAACAGCAATTTACAATATCTAACAAAAAGACAGGTTAAGGTTTCTGAAAATTCATGAAGCGACAACAAATGTTTTCAAGTAGAACAATTTGTATGTTTATATATGATATTTATATCAACTGTATAAACAAAATGCTCATTATTATAAATTAATATCAAGCTTTTCCTATCCAAGGAACTCTCAAATACACTGGGCGCTTCTCAGGGCCGAATCGTTTAGGCATAGAAAACTGGCAATTTTTTTGGAGATGTTGCTGTCAATAATTGATTCAGGATAATCATTGTCCAATAGAATGTTCTTGATATGTTTAATTTCTTCGTTTAGTTTAGATTTCGTGCATATCATGTATTTGAGAGTTCCTTGGATAGGGAAAGCTTCTATTAGTCTTGATAAAAATGTTAAAATGGCTGTTGAAAGCTGCTATGGCTCCGTTACCACCAGAGTGGTATTTACATCCATAGGCGTACGCAAGGGGAGGTTTCAGGGTTCAACCCCCCCCCCTTGAAGAATGGTGTTCAGCCATATATACAGTACATGGTAATAAATAAGCTTTAATAATAGGATTTTGGTTTCTATTATTTACCGCACTTTTTAAACTTAAATTCTGCTTGCGCATCAATTTTTGCAATCGCTTAAATTACTTCAAAGTTAGTTAATGTACAATTGCCACTGTGAAGAAGACTTTCAAACTTGTAAAATATTGAAAGTTAAGCATGGGAATGGAAATAAACTAAATGGGAGCAATAGCTTCAGTTCACAACTTTTTTAATGCTCCAAAACGTCAAAACATTTTACGCAACTCCATCAACACGATTTCGTCAACAACAAAAGCTTAAAAACTTGTTCAAATTTGTGCCACTAGATGGGTCGATCGACACGAGAGTGTTAGTACTTTTTCAAATTTACAATTTACCGTAGTAGAAGCTTTGGCAGAAATTTCAGCACGGCCAGACAGAGAAACTTCATCACGAGCTCTGCAGTTGCTATCGACAATTAGGCAAAGTGAATTTTGCATTGCTGCTTTAGTTTTAAAAAACGTTTTTGGATACAGTGTTGTTTTGTGTAAAGTTAAGCAAAAAAAGTCGATAAACCTTTTTGAGGCCGTCAACATTTCACAGGATGTTGCAAATGAATTGAAGTGTCTTAGAGAAAAAGCCGAATATGAATTTCACCAGCTCTATATTTTTGCGCAAGAAACGGCCAAAGCCGAAGATTTTATTTTGAAAACATCACGCCTTACTTCAAGACAGACTAATCGATGCAACATTGCTGCTGCAACAGATGAAGAACATTTTAGACTAGAGATTTTTTTCTGCAGGCAAACCTCGGTTTAAGAACACAATTCGTTCTGGAAAGCTGTTTAAAAACCAAATTGTTCGAAAACCGAATCATATTTTCCTATTATAAATAATGTAAAAAAGATTAATTTGTTCCACGCATCAAAAGAATAACTTATTTACCTGTTTACAATATACCTTGTATATCGTAAAATAAAACCATTTCTTCCAAGAGTAAATAAAACAAAACATAAGAAGTAATTTACATTTACATAACTTTATATGGCATAAAAATTTACATAATTATGTATATTTAATAATACATGTATTTTTTTTTCCTTGACCAATATCATTTCTCGCTTTCATTGGATCTATGACTTAGGGCTAATGAAGAGAAAAGAATGTTTTGTACAATAAAATTGTAAATGCAGAGCGTAATAATGAATGTTATAAACATAACAATAAAGCACAAGTAACAATAAAGCAACATAACAATGAATGTACTGTAACTCGTATGCTGGTGAACAAAAAAAATTGTTCGAGAACCCAATTTTTGTTCGAATACCGGGTCATTTTTAACTCAAAATTTTTGTTCGAAAACCGAATTGTTCAAATTCCGAGACGTTCGTAAACTGAGGTTTGACTGTATTTCTTGATGAATTTGCATTTGCATTAACAGCTTGAACTGTCAAAATGAGTGAAATTTCTGAACTACATGTAATTTTGTTGTTAAATAAGCAACACCAAGAGCAAATGGCAGTTTTACGCGACGAGCATCGCGAGCAGAACAAGCAACACAAAGAGCAAATGACAATGCTTCAAGAGCAGCTGAAAGCTTTACAAAGCAGCTTGAACAACCTGCGAGAAAATGTTCCAACACCGATTGCAAGTTTTCAACCATTCGATTCCACATCTGAGTTATGGACTGATTATTTGGCAAAGTTTCGAACATTTGTCATTGCTAACTCTATTCCCGACAACAAGCAAGCACAAATTTTTCTTACCAACCAATCTAACTACGTTTACATAATGCTTAGCAACTTAGCGGTTCAGCAACAACCTGTCAAAAGCATACATGAGCTAACGATGAATGATATTCAGACGTTTATGGCAGAGCAGTTTGATCCAAAACGATTTGTTGTCAGAGAACGTTTCAAGTTTTGGTCTGACATGAAACGCAAACTTGGCGAAACTATTCCTGAACTGGCAAGTAGAATACAAGATGCGGCTACATGTGATTTTCAATCCATTAAAGGTCCATTAGATGAAGCCTTGCGAACTAAATTTATCTGTTCGATCGACAACAAAGCAGTTTTAAAGACACTCTTCAAGCTCAAGAACGATGAACTGAAGTTTAGCAACGCCATTAGAGTAGCTCAAGAAGCGGCCAAGGTAGCAAAGGAAGCCGTACACGGTCAACCTTCTACGTCCGTGAAGTTTATCACGCAAAGTCCAAAACTTCCAAAACGCAAGAAAAGAAAACCGCCTGCTTCAGGTGTGGAAACTCTGGACATTTCAGCAAAGCTATTTGCAGCTTCAAGTCCGATGTTCTGTTTCACCCATCTATCAAACTATTAGACTTAATCAATAGCGGAGCAAGTGACACATTTTGCTGTAACAATTCAATATCAAGTTGTTGAAGGTAGCCCGCTACCTGTCGTGGGACAATTCAATCAACGGCAAGTATTGATGGAAAATCACCTGACGTGACTAAGGTGCCGAATCTAAATTTGCTAGGTAAGTTGTTCTGAATCTACTACAACGATAGAGCACGTCACTACAAGTGGTCCAGAAAACTCTTTACATGCAGCATGTATCCAATTATGTGGAGAGTTTCCTACTTTATAAGATTTTTCATTGGACATACGGTTTAAACCTGAAGCTAAACCTATTTTCAAGAAGCCAAAACCTGTGCCATTCTCAATCCTACAAGATTTAAATGAAGCATACGAGGCGGGAATTAAGAGAGGTATATGGGAGCTTACAGATTTTTTAACTCGTACGGCAACCCCGTGGTTCCTGTTCGAAAGTCTCCTTTGCCTGGTCAAGCAAAAGCAAGCATCAGAGTTTGTGGAGAATATTCGGTGACTGTGAACTCACAACTGGAAGACCATCGTCAACCAATCCCTCTCCCAGAAGATCTTATGCGCAAGCTAGGACGTGTTACTGCTTCAGTAAGATTGATCTAGCTAATGCATATAATCAAATCTGCCTTTCTCCAGACAGCCAGAAGAAGCTGGCTTTTAGCACTCACAAAGGAGTTTTACTTCAGAAAAGACTTCCTTTCGGAATTAAATCCGCACCAGGGTATTTCCAAGAAATCATGAAACAGTTAACGCAAATTTGCGAGGAGTTGCTGTGTATTTCGATGATATTTTGGTAAATGGTGACAACGCAAAAGATCATTTGATGAACCTGCAAGCTTTGTTCAAAAGACTAGAAGAAAAAGGTCTTCGCTGCAACCGTGAAAGATGTGTTTTCGCCCAAGTATCAATTGACTACCTGGGTCACACTTTATCAAGACAAGGAATTGCAAAAGGTTCCAAAGTTGATGCCATACTAGAAATGCCTACACCCAAGAACATTTCTACGTTAAAATCTTTTTTAGCATCTGTGCAATTTTATTCCAAATTCTTACCTCCATATTTTTCGGAAATCACCGAGCCGTTGTACAAGCTTACACGCAAAGGACAACAGTGGAAGTGGGGTGAAGAAGCTACATCTTTCAAAAAGATCAAACGGTTACTATGCACAGATACGGTTCTTGCTCACTATGACCCGTCTCTCCGTTGGGTTTATTTTGTAACGCCTCAGAATGCGGAATTGGATAGGTATTATTTCATCGCTTTGCAGACGGAAGCGAGCGTCCGATTCTCAATATTTCTAAAATCTTATCGGCGACACAAAGACGCTACAGCCAAATATAATCAAGACAAGCGAGCAAACATTCAAATGCTGAAGACTTTGAAGTGGTTTCAAAAGTTGAACATCATCAACGTACGAGTCATTCCTCGAGGACCAACTTGGAAAAGACATCTTGGTCAACTTCGACCTCGATACAGTTCGGATCAAGATGATGATCCATGTGAAATCCTAAAGAGCGTTTTGTCTACAGAAACACTTCCAGCCAGGACTGACCACGCATCTAGTTCTTCTTCGAACCAACGCAACAATCCGAGATTACCAACCGGAGACGAGTACGGGCGACACAATCCATGACGATCAGCAAGGACAAAAAGACTTCCAAAAAAATATTGTCGCTAATATGTATATTTTTTTGTCATAGTTTATTTGGGGAGGTGTTGTGGTATTGTGCAATCGATTTTATGGGATTAATAAACCTGTGTATACGTACAAAGATGCAACACAATCATTTGTGAAATACAGGCGACAACATTGTCAAATGCAGAGTCAAAATTTTCAAATTGTAATGGATTGCTGATACAAACAATTTCGGTCAGGGGTTATTCAACTCAATACAAAAGGAATCTGGGAAAAAATTTTTCTTATCTCTAATGTTACATAAAAGAGGATAATGATCAGTCATGTCGTTCAAAATTATTGATGGTGAAATAATGTGAGCTACGTCATTTGTAATAACGTGATCGTTCTTGTAGGTTGAGTAATAATTAAATAGGCTCCATTACATGCTATTACATTAATGTAATTTTTTGCTTGTACGAATAAGTTAATTTTTTTAAACAGTTCGAAAAATCTTCAACAAACTTATCAATTGCTTGACTAGGGTGCCTTATAGATAGTTGCAATTGTAAGTTTTTTATTCGTGTTTGGTTGGTACAATGTTAGCCACAATGATTCACATCCATGTAAGTGTATATTTTGTTCTTGTGTAATTTTCAAGTCTTTTCTGCAGGGAGTCGAACCGAACCCGAACCGGAGTTGTTACAAACGATCAAACCTTTCTATCTTGATTAACGAATTTAATCACGGTTCATGTATACATGCAT